>VZRX01010817.1:58598-69686 GCA_013398075.1 Notiomystis cincta
CTCCTCCTCCTCCTCTTGTGCTGCTGGCTCAGCCCTTTGCTTTGCCCTCTGCTGGTTTCACGAGCTCTGGGAGGGGTCATTAACGTGATTCCAAACTCCCTGACAATCCAATAAAAGAAGTGGTTTTCCCAACAAAAAGCCAGCCCTCAGATCCCAACTGGCTCCACAGAAAGAAGTGGCATTTCCAAAAAACCCCGTGCTCACCTGTGCTGGGCAGCTCCCAGGGCATTGCCTTTGCTCCGAGCCAGCCACAGGGAATTTCTGGGAATATCTCCTTGTTTCAAGCTCTCCTCCCTTTCTGCTTCACCATCCTTAGAATTCTCATTCCTGGGGCATGGACACCTCCCTCTATCCCATAAAAATCCAGTTATCCCACTGTCAGTAATGGATTGAAGCACCTGCTGTGGTATCTCAGGCTGGTAGATCCAACTTCCCCTGTGGTTAAAGAGAGCTGTGACAATTTCAGGAGCACTTGGAGAAGTCAGGAGAGGAATTGTGCTCCCAAAGTGATTCCCATGGATATTTCAGGAGTGGGAGCCACACAATCCTGGACACACAGAGGTTTTAATACTTTTTATTTTTTGCATTCATGCCTGTGCCTGTCCTGGATTCACAGGAAGAGTTTTAATATTGTCTTCCCAATTTCCTGGCTTAACTCCGTGAGACAGAGCCAGCAGATGCCAAGGGAAAAGCAGGAGGGCATTCCAGTAATCCAGGGAACAAGTGCCAGCAAGTCAGGAAAAGGCATTTGTGCAGGAAAACTGGGATCACAAACTCTGCCTGTGGGAGCTCAGTGAGGCCTCATTATCCACAGATCCATCTATTCCCCTCTGGAATTTTACAGCCACGGATCCCTGCTTAATGAATTCCAGCTCCAGCAAGCTGGGATAGGGGAAGGTGTCCCTGTCTTGGGAGATGGAATGGGATGAGCTCTGGTCCCTTCCAGCCCAAACCAGTCTGGGATGCTGTGAACATCCATTCCTCTGCAGCCATGGCAATCCCTCCTCTGGTTTTCCAGGGAATCACATGGGGATAACCCAGCTTTTCCACCTCTCAGGGTGGCACATACATTCCCCAACACTGCCCTGCCATGGGGAAAAAACCCAGAAATACACATTTAGGGGGAAAAAAAATCACCTTTTAAGAAATTTGCAATTCCACAGTCCTTATCCATAGAGAATCCATATTCCCTGGATTGGGACAGGGCTGGGTGGAGAAGGCAGTGCTGTGTTTGCTGTAGCTGAACTGAAATCCCATTCCAAGGCTGGATTTTATTACTGGAGGTGCCTTTCAATTAAGGGTTTTAAGCAGCATTTCTGACTCAACCCTAAACATGGCAACTGTTGCTAACAGCGGGCAACAATTAACAAATTAATCTCCACGCAGGCACACGCTGGGGACCTGCTTTTCCTGGGAAATGAGAAGGGATTTTCACCCTTTGATTTAAGCTGGGTTTTTTTCCCAACGCCCAAATTTTGCACCCACTTGGCTGCGTCACCTTCCCAGCCTGATGTGCCTCTGGAAAAATCCTGCCCTTCCAGAGGGTGCAGAGGGGAGGGATTGTCCTGCTCAGAGGTCCCATCATCTGATGGAGCAGGAGGAGACCCCACCATGGGGTTTCTTGTCTTTCCAGGCTGTTGTTTTCCCGCCAGGAATCTCCTGTTCACCTCGGGAATGCTTTAGAAGGCGCCAAGGAGCTGCTCAGGCTCCTGGAGTCGGGAATGGTGAGAGCGCAGGGCCTGGGATGAGAGCAGGGATTGGTGCCACCAGCACACCTGATCCTCAGGAAAACCCCATAAAGGCCACAATTCCGGACATTTCCCATGTTTTTCCCGAGCTCTGCAAGTGAGGATTTCCTTGGCTCTGAGTAGAGGTTGCAGGGAATCAAAGCACCTGAAATCCAGAGGCATCTTTGGCGTTGGAAAACACGGGATGAAGGGAGCACCCTTCACAGCTGGGATCACATCCCACTCACCCTTCACCCACCTAAAGCCTGAGGGAAAATGTCCTTTTATTAAAGTGTAATTTTATTAAAGTGTAATTTTATTAAAGTGTCATTTTATTAAAATGTCCTTTTATTACACCTTCAGCAGTGAAGCAGAGACTGCAGAGCTGCTGCAGCTCAGCTGCAACCAAATAAATCACCCTGAAAACACTTTTTTGTCATTAATTTCTGGCAAAGAAAAATAGACGAGTTTCTGAGGAGACTCTTGGGGATGGTCCCTGCGCCCAGCTGGGACATTCCTGCCCTGTAACCAGCAAAAATCCCACAAAAATCCTGGGATATCCCAGGAAATCATCCCACTGCTGCATCCCAGAAGGCANCTTAACTCCGTGAGACAGAGCCAGCAGATGCCAAGGGAAAAGCAGGAGGGCATTCCAGTAATCCAGGGAACAAGTGCCAGCAAGTCAGGAAAAGGCATTTGTGCAGGAAAACTGGGATCACAAACTCTGCCTGTGGGAGCTCAGTGAGGCCTCATTATCCACAGATCCATCTATTCCCCTCTGCAATTTTACAGCCACGGATCCCTGCTTAATGAATTCCAGCTCCAGCAAGCTGGGATAGGGGAAGGTGTCCCTGTCTTGGGAGATGGAATGGGATGAGCTCTGGTCCCTTCCAGCCCAAACCAGTCTGGGATGCTGTGAACATCCATTCCTCTGCAGCCATGGCAATCCCTCCTCTGGTTTTCCAGGGAATCACATGGGGATAACCCAGCTTTTCCACCTCTCAGGGTGGCACATACATTCCCCAACACTGCCCTGCCATGGGGAAAAAACCCAGAAATACACATTTAGGGGGAAAAAAAATCACCTTTTAAGAAATTTGCAATTCCACAGTCCTTATCCATAGAGAATCCATATTCCCTGGATTGGGACAGGGCTGGGTGGAGAAGGCAGTGCTGTGTTTGCTGTAGCTGAACTGAAATCCCATTCCAAGGCTGGATTTTATTACTGGAGGTGCCTTTCAATTAAGGGTTTTAAGCAGCATTTCTGACTCAACCCTAAACATGGCAACTGTTGCTAACAGCGGGCAACAATTAACAAATTAATCTCCACGCAGGCACACGCTGGGGACCTGCTTTTCCTTGGAAATGAGAAGGGATTTTCACCCTTTGATTTAAGCTGGGTTTTTTTCCCAACGCCCAAATTTTGCACCCACTTGGCTGCGTCACCTTCCCAGCCTGATGTGCCTCTGGAAAAATCCTGCCCTTCCAGAGGGTGCAGAGGGGAGGGATTGTCCTGCTCAGAGGTCCCATCATCTGATGGAGCAGGAGGAGACCCCACCATGGGGTTTCTTGTCTTTCCAGGCTGTTGTTTTCCCGCCAGGAATCTCCTGTTCACCTCGGGAATGCTTTAGAAGGCGCCAAGGAGCTGCTCAGGCTCCTGGAGTCGGGAATGGTGAGAGCGCAGGGCCTGGGATGAGAGCAGGGATTGGTGCCACCAGCACACCTGATCCTCAGGAAAACCCCATAAAGGCCACAATTCCGGACATTTCCCATGTTTTTCCCGAGCTCTGCAAGTGAGGATTTCCTTGGCTCTGAGTAGAGGTTGCAGGGAATCAAAGCACCTGAAATCCAGAGGCATCTTTGGCGTTGGAAAACACGGGATGAAGGGAGCACCCTTCACAGCTGGGATCACATCCCACTCACCCTTCACCCACCTAAAGCCTGAGGGAAAATGTCCTTTTATTAAAGTGTAATTTTATTAAAGTGTAATTTTATTAAAGTGTCATTTTATTAAAATGTCCTTTTATTACACCTTCAGCAGTGAAGCAGAGACTGCAGAGCTGCTGCAGCTCAGCTGCAACCAAATAAATCACCCTGAAAACACTTTTTTGTCATTAATTTCTGGCAAAGAAAAATAGACGAGTTTCTGAGGAGACTCTTGGGGATGGTCCCTGCGCCCAGCTGGGACATTCCTGCCCTGTAACCAGCAAAAATCCCACAAAAATCCTGGGATATCCCAGGAAATCATCCCACTGCTGCATCCCAGAAGGCAAATGGGATTTTCCTCCACAAATATCCAATATTTTTCTCTTCCCAGCACAGAAGGCCAAAGTGGGTTTTGGAAGGAAATTAGGGAGAGTTCACTCAGCATTCCCAGGAAAACAGGGAGCAGTGAAATCCAATCCAGTGTAGTGGACTCAGTAAAGACTTTGAGTGATGCTTCATTTTCATTTCTTAGAGAAAAACGAAAAACCCAGGACTTGAAAAGCCAAAGACATTTACTGGGAAATTCCTGGCATTTCTTCTTGGAATGCTCTGTGATCATTCCAGGCCCTGGGTTTTCAGGAAAACACCGAGAGGAAGGATGTATTATCCAGGGAATGCTGCAATGCCACACAGCTTGGGGTGCAGTTTTATTTACAAAATAGAATTCCAAGGAGGAAAGGCTGAGGAAAAGCCAAGGAAAGGCTGAGGGAAAGCTGAGGAAAGGCTGAGGAAAGGCTGAGGAAAGGCTGAGGGAAAGCTGAGGAAAGGCTGAGGGAAGGCTGAGGAAAAGCTGATGAAAGGCCGAGGAAAGGCTGAGGAAAAGCCAAGGAAAGACTGAGGAAAGGATGAGGAAAGGCCAAGGAAAAGCCAAGGAAGGGCTGAGGAAAGGTGCAGGAAAAGCTGAGGAAAGACTGATGAAAAGCTGAGGAAAAGCTGAGGAAAGGCTGAGGAAAGGTTCCCCTGCCGGCCCTGGGAACAGGAGCCCATCCAGCCACGATCCCACGGTCGGGAATTCTCCAGCTCCGAGGTCTGCCCAGAGCTTTTCAGGAAAGCCACGCAACCCCGGGCAGGGAGTGAGGAACTCACCCTGTGACAGCCACCAACATCATTCCAGAAAACATTCCAAGGCAGGCCAGGCCGGCCGGAGCAGCCTCTCCCTCCCTGACCGAGCACTCCAGCTCCACTCCTTTTTCCCTTGGATTTTTCCCACTGAATTGGACGGGACACGACTTCCTATTGCGACCAAATTGCTTCCGCCGGCTTGTGGGGGAGAGAGCAGCACATAAATATGGTGATTTCCCCTCTGAGGCCTGGAGAGGACGGTGAGGAGAGAGGCTGGATATGCAGATGGATAAATGATTAACCAGGCGCTGTCCTTTATCTGTCTGGAAGTCCTCTGGAAAAGAAAGGTTAAGGGGGAAAAAAAAATCCGGGAGCAAGTGGCCCTGGAGCTCATTAATCCGTCTCTTTTTGTTGGCACCAGGCAGGCCCGTGGCCCCCCAGGGGCTCTCAGGGCTGCTCGAAACATTTTTCTTCGATAACCAAAGCAGATTTTCATGGCCAGCAATGACTAAGAGGTGGATTCGGAGCTGTTACCTCACCTTACCCCCGATGTTTTCGGATCACAGGACAGCCCAATCATCAGGAGCTGGCCCAGGCAGTGCTTTTAATGTGATTTCCAGCAAGAAAAGCTCTGGAGTTTGGATGGGATGCAGGCTGGGTTTCTCTGGAGTTAAATAGTGAGGGAGAGCTGGAGAGAGAGGGAAGCATCTGAGAGCACGACTCTCCTTAATGAGGGAGTCTGGACCAGCAGAGTTGGGGTTTTTCCAAGAATTTTCATTGTTTTGCTCCATCAGGAAAAAGCAGCCCATGTTCCCAATATGCCAAACATGGAAAATCGAGGGAAACTATCCCAAGGAAGTTCCTGGGGCAGTGAATCCCATCCTGCCCTGCTCAGCAGCAGGGCTGTGCCCTTCTCCAGCAGCTCCCAGGGGCAACATTCCCAATTCTGCTGGAGAACAGATGCCCCAAGCCATGCCCACAGCACAGCACCTTCCAAATGGGAAGATACAGCAATTCCCAGAGCTGGAGACCCTGCAGCTCCTCCAGGAGCATCACCATCCTCGTGGCTGTGGGAATGGGGAAACTGAGGCACAGGTGACACCAGGGGGATGTCCATGGAATATCAGAATGGTTTGGTTGGAAGGAGCCCTAAAGATGATCCAATCCCACCCTTTGCCATAGGCAGGGACACGTCCCACTATCCCAGGCTGCTGTGATCCCACTTTTCCAGTGCTGAGCACTCCCAGAGCTTCCAGAGGAAAATGAGTACCAGGGAACAGAGGAAAGCAAAGCAGAGCTCAGCAAATCCACTTCTCCCTTCCTTCCCCCAGGGAATGCTGCAGGGAAGGGAGGAGAAGGGGTTAAAGGGATCCATCCAGGCAGGGATCACAGGAGACCCCCCTTTGGCAGGGATTGGGCTGAATAATTCAGCAGCTCCTTAACCCTTGGCCAGTGGCTCCCACTCGCTCCCTGCTCCTGCCAGCCCGTCCTCAGGGAGCCATGGCAACGCTCCGGGCGCCAGGAATATGGAAATCACAAGGATTTCATTTTGCTGCGGCACAAAAAAAAGTTGTTTGATCTGAGGGTTGTGGCTTTTCTGCAGCTTTCAGCGAAGAATCATTTCTGTATTCGTATCTCCCATTCAGCTGTCAGTTAGCAGCTCCCAAAAACCCCAAACATGAAAATAAAAAAGGCCAAAAGATTCTCTTTAAAAAAAAAATCAAAATAATTTCGTTTTTCTGGGCTGGGTTAACACTTGAGGTGCTGGAGGGAGATTTGTCCTGATGTCAGAGGGGTTGGAGACGGATCTGCCCTGAGTGTGTCCAAAGGAATGGGAAATAGGGAGATTTAGGTGGGATATTAGGAAGGAATTGTTCCCTGGGAGAGTGAAAAGGCCCTGGCACAGATTCCCAGAGAAGCTGTGGCTGCCCCTGGATCCCTGGAAATGTCCAAGGCCAGGCTGGACGGGGCTTGGAGCAGCCTGGGACAGTGGAAGGTGTTGGGGTTGGAACTGGATGGACTTTAAGGGCCCTTCCACCCCAAAGAAGGACCTTAGATTCTGATTCCATTAAATTTGTTGGGAGTCACTGCAAGGGAAGAGCCAAGGATGGGATCAGGATGGGATCAGCAGAATGGGATCAGGATGGGACCAGCAGGATGGGATTAGGATGGGATCAGGATGGGATCAGCAGGATGCAGGTGCCACCTTCTCTGCTCTTCCCTTTGGAATCTGCCTCACCCCAGGAGTGTGGGATGCTCAGGCTGCCGGGAAGAGCTCAGCCCTGCAGGAATCTCCAGCTTTTGCTGGGATATCAGCCCTCAGAGCCCCTCCAGAGGCAGGACCCAGCTCCTAAGTGCTCCAGAATTCCAGGAAAATCAATCCTGACCCTGTGGCTTCCCGCGGAGGAGCGGGTGGGCAGCAGCTGCCTGTGCAAGCTGCCAAGGGAGCCGGGGATGGAGTTAATGGCAGAGCTCCGGCTCGTTTTCCCTCCTGGTAAATCCAGTTAAAAGCTGGAACAGCTTGGAGCGAGGAGCACGGGCTGAGCAGCTGCTGCTGGGACAGTTGGTGACCTCTGCGGGCTGGCAGAGAGGGGAGGCTCCTCTAACACATCCCAGGGAGCTGCTCCGGCTCCTCCAAGGGCTGAACTGCTGCTGGAGCCGAGTTTGAAAGGCTCAGAATTCCCTGGAGCTCAGGGGTTTCCTCTGAGGTGCTGCTGCAATGCAGGAAAATCCTATTTTTCCCAAAAGACACCTCAGAAGGGGCAGATTTCAGTGGATTGACTCAGTCTTTGGATGGAGGTGGATTTGTGGGAGCACTCGAGGCTCCTTCCACCTTTCTGTCTCTCCTTGCTCCCATCCAGATCCTGAAGAAATCAGCTGGGAATTCCACAGTTTTTCTCAGGAAAACTCCAACCTGGTTTGCCATTTGGAAGCAAACAAAGAGAGCTCTCCTGGGAATAACAGAGGTTTTTATGCTCCAAGCCCAGAGAAGCAGGACTGTGAGAGGGAATGTGTCAGGAAAGGCAAGGAAGGTCGGACCTGAGTGGAATTTCATTAATCCAAGGGGTTTTGGACATCCTGTGGAAAGGCAGAAGAGATTTCTGGACAAACACCACTAAAATCTTCATCAGCTACTTCATTCTTGGGATGATGGGAAACACTTCAGGCTCCTGGAGCCCGTTCTGGTCCATCAAACATGTAAATTATCCCAGATTTCCAAGCTGAGGAATATGGAAATCACAAGGATTTCATTCTGCTGTCGGACTAAAATAAACACAGGCAGCACGTGGCCAGAGGACACTCAAAATCCTGGAGTTCCCTTCCCAGCTTTTCCTGGGTCAGGCCTGGCCATCAGCCCTCCTGGAGCAGGGAATTGCAGGGAATTCTTTTCTGGGAATTCGAGGCTGGCGATGGGGAATGTCCTTCCCAATTCCCTGTCTGGAAGCTGCCAAGGGATCTTCTGGAGCCTGAAATGTGTCAGCTCCAGGAGTCCAGGGGAGGAATTCCATGGGAATCCAGCAATTCCCTGACCTTCGGATAATATGGAGATCAGGTTCCTTGGAATAAAACCATGGAAGCACTGATCAAACCTGGTGAAATCCAATTCACCTGAAAATCCCTAAATGGTCCAATCCAAAGCCTAAAAATCCATCACTGCTGGGAGCATTTTTCCCCCACTACTGGGATAACTGGGATGAGTGGATTGCACTGCATGGAATCAATTCCAGGAGAGAAAATTCCAGGCAAACTCCACACAAAGCATGGGAAGAGCAGGATAACTGTGCCCCTTGGAGTCTGGGCTTTATCAGCCAGAGGAACTCAGCACCAGAATTCCAATTTTCTGGAAATTCCAGTATTTCCAAGTGCTATTTTAAAATATAATAGTAGTAATAATAATAATAATAAGAAGAAGAAGAAGAAGAACAACAACAACAATAACAACAACAAACCTAAATAAAGGGTACAGAAAATTATGATTGATATGTTTAAATACATGGCAAGAAAACCTATTAATAATTAAAATAAAAAATATTAATAAATTTTTTTATTTATTAAAAAGAAAGCGGGAAAGTTGGAAAAAAATTCTCTATTTTTACCTGAAAATTGCTATTTTAATGAATTCTCAGCTTATCTGTTTCAATCCCTACATTTCAAATGCCACAAAAAAGCTGCGACCAAACCAATTCTTGTCAGCCCTTCCATACCCATTTAACTTCCCTGATCCCTAAAACTGAATTAATTTAAAAAGAAAAATCCAATAAATTGACTCAAATACCAGCAAATAATTTGATTTTAGCAGATTTTTTTCCGCCAGGCTGAAATATTTTTAAATCCTCCTCTGTCCATGGCGGGATGAACTTTGCCTCTCCCGTCTGGAAGTTTATTGCCCATTCCTAATGATCAGTATCCATTTCATTCCTGAGGAATGAAGGGATTTGAGCGCTAATGTGGCACTGGGAGCAGCACTTTGCTGCTGTCTTGAACTGGGAAAACGATTCCGTGTGTCCCTGTTTTCCTGGAGAGGGCGGATACCTGACACCAGCCCATGGAAATCGCTCCTGGGTCAGGAGTTTAAGCCTGAGCTGGGCTGGGAGAGTTGATCCCTGTGGAGATCCTGATCCCAGAGCTCCTCCCTGGAGTTCAGATCCCTGTGGATATGGGAAGTCTGCAAAGCAAGGGAAAAATCCTTTCTTTCCATGCTTTCCAAAACATTTTGGACTTTATTCATCTCCAAAAAAAAAAATTTGAGCCTTCTGACATCCTCAGGCCTGGTTGTTGTCGACCTTTTCCAATATCATGGAATGGTTTGGGCTGGAAGGACCTTAGAGCTCATCCAGTTCCATTCCCAACACCTTCCACTACCCCAGGCTGCTCCAAATCCCATCCAACCCCGGACACTTCCAGGGATGGGGAATCCACAGCTGCTCTGGGTAGACAAGGCCTCCCCACCCTCACTGTGGAAAATTCCTTCCTTTTATCCAGTTTGAATCCACAATTCTTCAGTTCCAAAGCGTCCAAGGACGAGGTTTGGAACAACCTGGGATAGTGGGAGGTGTCTGTGCCCTTGGCATGGATCAGGATGAGCTTTAACCTTCCCAACAGAAGCATCCTGGGATTCTGTGAGGATCAGCAGAAGGAACGAGCCCATCCTGCTCCCTGAGCAGGGAATTCTGGCAGGACCTGGTGGGCTGCAGAGCCTGGGATTACCCTGAGTTCCCAGGCTGGAAAAACTCCTTGGGAAAGTGCCGGGATGCTGAGCTGAGACCTCTGGGAGCCAGGATTGTCCCTGTTCCAAGAATGGTATCAAGAAGATAAATTAAGGAAAAGACACCAAGGCAGGCCCCACACTGTGGATTAAACAATCTGCAAAATCCTGGGATCTGCTGCAGCTCAGGGAGGGAGGCAGAGTGACAGGGAGAGATGGGATAACAAGGAAAGGACCACCCAAAGGAAAACTTGGATGTTGGAAGTCACTGAGCAGAGACAGCCAGGAAATCTGTGCTCCTTTGAAGGAATTTTAAATGTGGGCTTCTGGTCCCCACAAAATTCTGGATACCTCACAATCTGCTGCATCCCAGTTTCCCACAGCAACATCCCTCTTGGCTCCGGGAGTAGCTCTGGAATCTCCTTGGTGCCATGCAGGCCTTTCCCTGTGGAATCCCGTGCAGGACTCAGAATTCCCCCCGAAAACTCATCCCTCGGTGTTGGAAAGGCTTTGCAGGTCATGGAATGCTGGCTCCTTCCAGCTGGGAAACCATTCCCTTTCCAACCTGCAAGGAGCCAGGGCTGCTTCCCTCACAAAAACCCGAGGAGCTGCTGAATTCTGCTCCGTGGCAGCAGCTCCCCAAGGCCAATTTTCCTGGCTAATCCTTGGAGCCTGTCAGGATCTCGGAGCCAGGCCCAGCCTGGCACACTCTCAAGGGGCTGTGGCTGTGCAGGGAACAAAAGATCCCGTGACACAGCTAAAATCCAGGGATCTGCCCCCTGCTCCAGCCTGGATTGGCCTTTTTGCTGCTTTTCCTGAAGAGTAACGGGGGGAAAACCCTGCAAGGCCTGTGGAAGGCTCCGAGCCCTGCAGATAAATTCCAGACAAATTCCTTTATCCCGAGTCAACCCCAACATCTCTGGCTGCAGCTGGGTTAAGTTCATGGCTGATGAGTTTTTCCCAGTTCCACTGGATACATCCCAGCCCAATCATTCCCAACCTTCTCTTGGCTCCCAAACTTCTCCAGGACTCAGCAAACAAAACATTTCCCCTTCCTTAACCCCTCTCTCCAGAACAGGAGAATAATAATACTAATACTAATAATAA
>VZRX01010818.1:0-22740 GCA_013398075.1 Notiomystis cincta
AAGCAAAAAAACATGAAACATTGAACACATGCTCGAATGTAATTTAGGGGTTTATATAATCTGATTTTTCTGAGCAATACTTTTCCTTCTACATTACTAGTTGGAATGTTTACATATTTTTTTCTTCTTTCCTCTAGCTTATCTTTTGGATTTTCAAGCAGCCTTTTTCCTTCAAACTAAGAGAAAAGTTAAAACCCTAAAATTGTACAGGTCTCATACATCATTTTCATTGCCCTTGCACTCTTAGGTGAAGCAAGTTTGGTGGACTACCTTCTTCATGATTCCAGTCTGAGATGAGAATGAGGCCTCTTATTTTCCTACGAGCTGATAGTTGCTGGCTCTTGGGAAGAGCCTCATGTTATTGCTTAGGTGAAAAGCATTCAGCCTCTTGCATTTTCCCTTGAAGCAGCACATTTTGCTGAATTCCAAGCTGGTGTTGTTCTGGCTAATCAGGGCTATATAGCTATTGCAGTAAGGCTTCAGCCACTTACAATACACTCAGATCTTCCCAGGGACTGGTGCTGGTAAAAACATTATCCATCTCCACCACTTGTACCCTTCATCACTACAAGTCACAACACAAAGATCCAAACTGAGGAAATGATGAGTTAGGTCCTGAAAAGCATCAGTGGAAAACTAAGTTTGGTGAAAGGAGCTTCAAATTAGTTCACATGTTGTTACCATGGGCATATACAAAGGACTTCAGCTTCTTGGGCTGTTTCGGCTTGGATTCAGCCTTCAAGACTGAGATGTGCATTTCTTGGTACATCTCTGCTTGCTCAGATTGCTCCCTCTCAGTTCTCCATGGCTTGGCAAAGGGTCTAGGTGGCCCTGTGGCAGCCCCAGCCAGGCAGACACAAACCCTTACTGCTTTTGAGGCAGGCAACAGCAGTGCTATTGAGGACAGGCAGGCAGATGCAGGTAAGTGGGGAATATCAGCACTAACAGTAGTGCATGCTGAGGCAGGAGCTTCAGCAGAGAATCTCTGGCCAGCTGCTATGCAGGAGGACAAGCTGTTCTGTAATATTTCTTGCTCAGATGTGATGGATGTTCAAATACTTTCACATATCTTTGAAGTCAGAAACAATATTTAGGATAATCTATAAACTGGTTGACATGAAAGGCTCCAGGAACAACTGAAGGAAGTAAGTGATAGATCTGCATTATCCAGCACAACACAGTTCAGGAGTCTCATTAGTGTGGAGGGCCTACAGGAATGGTGCCTCTGATTAAATGCCACCAGCTGTCAGTTAACCTAAGATGAAGATTAGCAGGAGGCAGAGACATCCCAGATAGGTCTGGAAGGAATCCATCTGAGCCTGTCAGTCCAGGTGCAGCTCTGCCCAGCCCTATGCACCATCCCTGCCCATATGCACCCTACCCAGCCCTTTGCAACCCTTCCAAGGCTGTCAGTGTGGCAGAGCATGATGGACTGGCTTTGTAGGAAAGCACCTTGGCTCTGCAAGTAAATAGCTGCTTGCAGCCATGGTCTCTTCAATTCTTCATGCTTTTTCTTAGCATGTTGCAGGCTCATTGATGTGTGCAGTGGTTGGGGGAGAGATCTGTACTGAGACATCCCTTCTTGGGCATAGGACAGAGGAGTTGGAGCAAGGACTGAGAGACAGGGATGTCGTCTCTGGAGGGTGTTCTGACAGGCTTCCTATGCATGCCAAGGAGCTCCAGGGAGAATTCAGCTGACAGGAAACCAATTTCCCCTCTACACTTGCCACTGCATAAGAAGACAAGAGAGTGCTTAGGAGGCAAGGCCAAGATCATTCTGGCTGTGCTACATGGCATACAAGAGACCTGAACGATGCACTCAGAGCTCTCCTTCTCCTTCTCCTTCTTCTCCTTCTCCTTCTCCTTCTCCTTCTCCTTCTCCTTCTCCTTCTCCTTCTCCTTCTCCTTCTCCTTCTCCTTCTCCTTCTCCTTCTCCTTCTCCTTCTCCTTCTCCTTCTCCTTCTCCTTCTCCTTCTCCTTCTCCTTCTCCTTCCAGACGCCTTTACACCAGGGTAACTCTAAAGAATTTGGTGGAGATACATCTTTAATAACAAGAACAGTCTGGACCCCTTGAGCAACATAATGTGGGAGCATTAAAGAGGCAGAATTTCTGGTGTCAGAGGAGAAGACAGGTTAGTGGTGGCCTCTGACAGAAATAAGTGAGTATGAGGTTTCTGGTGGGACTTCCAGGCTTTCCTCATCAGAAGGGCAAGAGCTCTATTATGTAACCTTTGGATATACAGAGGAATTAGAGTGAAATTACAGGCTCTCGGTGACCTGTCAGATTTTAAGTGTAACTCTTGGGAGAAGAAAAATGTAGGGAAAAACTCCTTTTCCCTATAAAATTGAAATATAGCAAGTAATGGTATATGTCAGTCCCATCAGAAGTCTTCACATTTCCCTTCACTCTCAGACTTCAGCTTAATAGGCTCCAAACATAGACTGCTTTAACAGCCAGTATTCTGACATCTCTTGGTGTTATCTAGAAAATGTCAGCAGCTCAAATGCAGAATAGCAATGTGGCTTCAGTTTTTCTTTCAAGCAATTTTTTTGTCCTTTGACGTCCAGTAGCTGCAGGGGTGATGCCTCAATTTGAGAAGTATCTGCATTAAACAAAATGTGATAAAAAGACACATCCAAATTCCAAACAGGTTTCAGATTAAGTTTTTGAATATGTAAATTTAGAAACATAAATTTAAATTCAAACTACAGGGTAAAAAATGAAAAAGAGCAGCAGCATTTTCGCTGCTTGGAAAATTTAATACCAGCTGTTTTCTTCTTTTTAAGGGCTTGCAAGTATAAAGTTCCAGGCAGATGGAAACATTATGAATATTATATAGGTACATCTTGGTCAAATTTAAATTAAAACAAAGTAAAATAAAATTTAGTGTGGTGCAGACTTTCTATACATATGATGCATGAACAAGCTTTGTGACTCACTAGAGGCAGACTAATACAACACCTTAGCAAATTACTACATGTTCTGCCCCTTTGCTTTTCAAACTTCACTGCCACGTGTTCTTAAAGCCCTGTTCACTTAGAGGGTTTTGTGACACAGTCCTTTACTGATTTTCAGCTTTCCTTCATTCTGTTGTGGTCCCCTTGTACTTCTGGTGGTTTGCATGGGTCCAACAAGGAGCTGACTTTCTGGCCCATCTCCTACTATCTCAAGTCTTGCACACCTTTAGCTACTTTGGGATGAGAAATTTCAGAAGTGCTTTGCAAATCCAGACATCTGATGAAAACCACACCTTTAATCTTCTTTCTGACTTATTTATTGCATAGCTGTAACCTTAAACTCAGGATTGCTAAGCTTATACTTGTTTTTCCTCTGCCTTCTTCCCAAAATTTTCCAGTAGCACAAACCATAGAATCATATAGGTTGGAAAAGACCTTTTAGGTCATTTAATCCAACCATTAGCCCAGCACTGCCAAGTCCACCAGTAAACTGTGTCCCTAAAACATCTACATGTCTTTTAAATACCCCTGGGAACAGTGACTCAACCACCTTGCTGGGCAGCCCACTCCTGTGCTTGACAACCCTTTCTGTGAAGGATATTTTCTTAATATCCAGTCTAAAACTCCCCTAGGCAACTTGAGGCTATTTCCTTTTGTTCTATGCATTATCTTTGGTTCAGACTTCCCACATCACCTCTAGATTTTGGCATTTTCATCCTTAAAATACTTTTCTGGAAGCTCAATTTCTTTTGCCATGAACACTTACTTTCTCATTGCCTTTCATTTTGGCAGTTCTAGCTCCCTGAAGGTAATTTAAAACATTTCCTGTTCAGGTCATCTTCAGACTTATCTCTGATCACAATCCACTGTTCTTCATGATTTGGTCAGATTTTCTCACTTACGCATTTAAGGTCTTTCATTTCTTAATTTCACGATTTCTATTTATATAAATAAGTTATGCCACTGACCATGCCATGTCTTGCAGAATGTTTCCAGCCTATTCTGCCCATCAGTCCACTGCTCTACCTAAAAGATCCATCTTTTTCCCATGTAGCATTTTGGATTTTGGGAAAAGCTCCATATGCACAGAGGTACTAATATTCACCTCTGCATAATGTCTTTTAAAAACCCAAAACACTGCTGTTGCTAGTTGGCTCAGAGATAGTTTCTTTTCCTGTGTTTTCCATTCCAACTTACTTTCACATTCATGCCATTTCTCTTCATTACCTCTTTGCCACAAGTCATTAACAGTAAGATCAGCAACAAAACCTGCCACCAGAGAAACCTCCAAATTCTGCACCAGATACAGCATCATCAACAGCAGGTTATCCTTTAAATCATATCACAGATGCCTCTGCATCTGTGTTTCTACCATACAGCCTCAAATCTGAAAGAAACTGCCATCACAGAGTGGTATCACCGGCTGCTACCAAAATATAGATTCATTGGTGACAAATATCAGTGTTCTGCTGAAATCTGAATTTTAAGAAAGAGGAACATGTTTGACTTTTTTCTTTCATTTAGACCCATTAGAGAAAAAAAATAGTTCTGGTTTTGTACATCCACAAAATCTGAGTATTAGTTATAATGTTAAAAAGCCTCCCCATCAAGAGATATGCAAGACTTCCCTAAAAATCCTTCCAGTGAATGCTTAAGTCTGTTTTTCTTTCTTATTCTAACAAGGTTTAAGGTCATTCAGTCTTCCTCTCCCCGTTAAAATATTGTACATATTACCAAAATATAACTGGCTATGCTATGCTATGCTATTAAATGCTATGCTGCTATTGCCTTGAGTCAAACAGATATGCAAAAGGGGCAGCAGGAATGTGTGATAAAGCCCATTTTGGAATGGAAACTAAAGCTTTCTTTAGCACTAATCTAACTCAGAGGGCGTTTTGGATTCAAATTAATGGACTGTCAGCAGCTGCTTATAAAATTAGGTTCCAAAAGTATAGTGCAAATCTAAAACTTTAATTGCTTGCAAGCAGCTGCAAGGAATCTCTTACAACTCCAGTGCTGCATGGAAGTGGAAGAAGGTCTGATTTTTGTTCTGTAAATATTTACCTTTCTACCAGTTTCATCAGTATACTGTTCTTTGGATTAAAAGATTTTGAAAGCAGAAAGTAATTGCTGAAGAATAATAACCTGGCACTCTTACATACCTATCAGAAACAGAAATTGGCTCAGTAATACACAAAATTGGCCAGAGGGCAGAGACTTAGATACCAGCACCCTTATTGGAGAAATCCAGAACAGGTTTTATTATTTATGATTGTCTTTGTGCGTGTGTATAGGAGACTTGGCAATGACATAATCTTGGAAGGCTTTTAATCAGCTCCAAGGAGCTTAATTTAATACCAGAAAATAGCAAATGTTAAAGAAGCTGGCCTGTCAGTCAGTGAGCAGCTGAGGAGCTGAAGGACAGCAGGCGACATCATTAGGCAGCGAGCGCCAGGACTAACAAATGCCAAGGTAAGGGCTGCAAAAAGCCCACAGGCCAATAACTCACCAAAGGTAACGAGCAGCTGAGGATCCCTCTGCATTCTGTGTCCTGCCCACCACTGTTACTGTGCTCAGAGACTAAGTTAGCTCACCAGCCAGGATCCAACAGCTAAGCTGCATTCACACATGACTAAAGGGAACCTTAGTGGTAAGGATGTGACATGTATAGCTTAAATTTATGGTTCATCTGCTATGTGAGCGGTATCTTGAACAGAGTCCAACAACTCTTCCATCAGCTGCATCCATATGCTATGCATGTGTTCCCTGCTAAGCACATCTTTTAAATTTAGTCCTTGTGGGTGCATGTTCTACACTTTCCCCATGTTTGTGGCTTTCGTGTGCGTTCTTTAGAAAAATACTCCTGTTCATTCAAAGGCTGTCCTGAGCTCTTCAGTTGCTCTCCAGCCACTCAGCTGTGGCCTCAGCAAGACACCTCAGTGCGTTCCCTTCGTGTTCCTCCTCAGCTGTGCGACAGCCACTGCTGCTCCTTGGGCTGCACTGTGAGTTGTGAGCTGTTTGGGGAACTGCCATTGCTTCCCTGCTCCTCTGTTCAGAGGTGGTGAACAGCCTGCTTGCAACGATGTTTGCCTCTGTTTGAAATTTATAGACTCTTAGAAAGAATTATCTGAATGTTGTGGCAAGCATTTTTTTCTGGTGGATTTTAAGCCTCATTCATCAATTTTTTTAATCAGTGTTTAGCATCAACAATTTTTTGTCACATTTTTGCCATGCAGGGTAAGGAGTGAGTGTTTAGTAGTTGCCCTCCACGGTTCCCTCCCAGGTTTCCAAAGCAAAAGACGCTTTCCTAGATGAAACTGTGAGCCAAGCAGAAATAGGTGTCAAACTAGCACAATGGCCCACACACAATAGATTATAAAAGCCTTTTCTCTGGCAGGCATTTGTTCCCAAGTCTTCTTCTGGAACAGAACATACTGCCCTACACATCATCGAAGAACTGAAGACTCAAGAAAAGTAAGAAAGTTAGAAGGGAGACAAAATATGAAATACTCCTCTCAGAGCCAGCAAATGTGAAGGAGTGATGCTCTGATATTAAATACTAGCACCATTTTCAGGCTTGAGAATTCAGATTTATGAAAGAAATGCATAGCACTTAGCAGAGGAGGGCGGGAAAGGCAAAACACTGAAAATGTAATGAATCTGGACACAAAATTATATTTCACATAAAAATGTTATGAGGAAAAACAAGAACAGTGAAGTGCTAAAAAGTATTGTCGGTACATTCAGCAATTAAATTGTAAGCTAACATTTGAAAATTGAATAGTGGTAAAGCTTAAAAAGCAGAGGGATTAAGAAATCTGCTGCAGCTCACATGGTAATCTGTGCCAGGAAAAAAGTACAGAATTTGGATGTCTTCTGGTTTTAATGACACACGCTGTTTCCTCTTCCCACAGATAACCCTACTGATGTTGTCGTCTTGCAAGGAGAGGGTGAATTAAAAAATAGCATCTATTCAAATATTTAGCACTTGCCCACAGCAGAATTCATGTTACCTAACTTCAACAGACTGAAAGTTGGAAATGGTATTCATCTGCCCAAATTTAGATTCCTACAGTGCAAACGTCAACAGCTGAGCGAGTCATACTGACTCCTTTATAGGCAATGAAGAGAAACAGGCACTTCTGATGCGTAAGCACATCTCATCCTAAAAAATATGTCTAAAAGAGATCCAGCAAATCACATGTCGAAATGGCTTTTTCTCCATCAACTATAAAGAGAATCCAGACTGTTATCATTATGATACAGGCTTTTAAAGTTCAGCGAGATCGATCTCTCTCCTGCTGTCTAATCTAAACTGGTCATTCCTGTTCCCCCATCATATTAGCAGAGAGAAGCAGTCACTTCCAGAGTTCTTGGTCATCTTGGTCATTTCCCTGAGCCACAAACACCTAAGATAGCTGGTGTGAGCTGCCTTCCAGAGATATTTGCTGCTGGGGGGTGGAAGCTCTGGGATTGCTGAGAAGTGTGAGCTGAGAGGATTGAAATTATTTCAGCCATTCCTCATTCCCGTGTCTATTTTTGTGGGTTTAAAGTGTTGTTTCCAGAGATATGGAAGGCTTAGAAGGACAGCATCAGAGAGAACGAGGGGGCTTCAAAGATGACTATAATGTGAATCTGAAGTTTTTTGTAGGTATCATTTAAACCACTGCTTTCCCTGAAGTTTCCCCCTTCTTCTGTCAGTAGCTACCACTGCTGACATTGGGGAGGAGGGGAATTTTTTATTCAGAGGTGCTCTGTTGTGCACAAAAGGATTGGACACCTGTGCCAAAGCCATTTTGCCTTCATTGCTTGACCAATCCCACACTACATCAGGGAGAAAATACAAAACAAAACAAAACAAAACAAAACACAAACAAACAAACAAACAAAAACCAGACAACAAAACACCCAAGCAACTGAGGGAGGCATATGAAGGCATAACAATAAATGGAATATTAAGGATAATAAAACTGGAAATGGCTTCTTTTTTCCCCTCTATTTTGTCCTGTATGTGAGATAATCCTACAATTTACAGTTATTTCATCCCTCTCGGATTCATGCAGAGATCCTTGGAGTATGCAAATGGTGGGCTGCAGGTTTTCTGGTCACTGCACTGCCTTTTGCTGCTCCATGCCAAGTGAGGCGTGAGGTCTCCTGCTGATCTCTGGTGTAGTCCTCTGATGTGGCTGCACACACACACGTGAGCACTCTCACACAGAGATCACCATCTCGGGAAGGTGCAGTGGCATGGGGTGTGAAGGGGCTCATTTTTCATCCTTCCAGGTTCTGGTGGAAGCATCTGGCACAATATACACCTTTGCCTTTGTTTTGCACTGCCTCTACAGAAAGCCATGTTCAGAGGCTCACATATTTTTTCTGTTCAAGCATACTTTAATTACCTGCTACATGCAAAATGGATTCTCATTAGACAGACTTTTCCCCAAAACCATCCTGATTAAGCAGTAGCAATTATTGCTCATGCCATTAGGCTTAGTCAGTCACTGGGGAAGCTTTGTGAGAGCAGGAAGAAGATGGGGATCTCTGCTTTCTGGTGCAGGGACTCTGCTTTTGGTCTGTGTGTGCACAGCTTGGGGACCAGGGAGTATAACACTTTGAGGTTACTGATGGGAAGGGGCTATTTTTACTTTGCTCTGTGCTCCTACAGCAGCTCTTGGGGTTACCCCCTGACCCCAGAATGAGGAGGTGGCAAGGCCAGGCTCCCCGTGGTCAGCACCAGCACTTTCAGGCCAGCAGGTGAGCTCACAAGTCACACAGCAGCCTCACACCTCTGCTCCCCAGTCCTGTTTTCACATGCAAGCCATAGCAGCCCTGCATACTGAACTCCATGCTCCCGAGCCATGTGAGACACCCCCAGAGCCTCCCCCTTATCCCCAGCTCCTGCAGACTTGCTGCCTGCTGCCTGGGCAGCAGCTGAGCAGCCAGCAGCTGCTGTAAGGCTTGCTGGGGGAAGGGATCCTTTCTTTAATTTCCCCAGGTCCTTTTGTGCTATCCCTGTTGGCAGCACACCTGCCAGGCTGTTCGCCTCCAGGGCCAAATTGTACTTCTGGATTAACCAGCGGCTTACACGGGAGCTGTGTTCTCTGCCAGTCAGCTCAGGGACTGGAAGATATCTGGGGAACACTCAGGACCAAGCTTAAGTCCAAAGTCGGGATCAAACTTAGAAATGAGCTTGCGACTGCATGAGAGGGAGACATTAGGCAGAGGATGTCTAGAACCTTAACTTGGTCTGATTTTTCCCAAGCAACTTTATTCAGTCTGACCCTAAATGGTCCAGCTAGAGGCCAGTTTCTCAGCAGTGACATGTGTAGGCTGAGGATGGACTGGCAGCATGGGAGGAGCTGGCTCTGGGTTGGGTTCAGCTCTGCCAGCCTCTGAAATGAGTATAGAACATCAGAGGAACTGCTCCGAAGCACAGCACGAGCACCAGTCCCCAAGGCTCAGCAGAATTGCTTGCTCTGCCTCACATCCTCATCTGTTCTCGTGCTGACACACTTGGGATGAACATAAACACAAAACAGAGCAAACTCAGAGAGAACAAAGGCTGGAAACAGGCTCCAAGAAACTGCCTCATCTGCTTCCACAGCAGATTGTACCTGGATCATCACATATTAAAAATGATTGCCATTAAAGTCTGTTCAGAGCATTAGTGATGCACTGGATGAGAAAAACCACACATGCACAGTGAGAATTAGATCACTGCCTGCTTGTTTCAGGGGAAACACCAGCCCTGTGTTACAAGAAACAGCAAAGAAATACTCCCTGTTCACTGCTGCCCCTGCATCTTTTCTGATTTCCTAGGTGTGACTCTCCCAAGTGGAAAAGGCACGGCTCTGTGGTATCCCAAGGCATATCTCTTTCTGCAGTGCTGCTCTCTGCAGATCCAGAAGTCAGATCACTTAAGCTGAAGCTCAAACCTTGCTGCTACCCTGTGTCTCTGCCAACTTTATATGCATGTCTTTATCAGGGCAGCTTCTGCGTTTGCAGGAGGAGCATTGCCTTTTCCCAGTCTCTCTCATTTCTGTCCTTCCTGACTTTTTAAATTCAGTATCTGTAGGTTACAAAGCTGGCTGCTTGCTTGTTCTGCTCCTCTGCTTGCAGGACACCTAATAATAGCACTTACCTGGAACATTTAGTTCTCCAGGAACAGCACAAACCCTGATCACCACACTGGGTTTGTGAAGGAGTTGAATATTTGGCGCTGATTTATCAGAAGGACTGGGAAGGATGACAGCTCCCCCTTCTGCTCTGCCCCCCCAGTCCCTGTCATATTCCCACATGGACACTTTCATTTGTTCCCAGTTCCTTCATACCACGCTCCTGGGACTTGTAGGTGTTACCCAGGAGCAGGGACTTTTCTGTCTGACAATCCAGTGCCCATCCAGAAGTTTTTTTATGTCATATGATCCCAGCAAGTACTCCCAATACTATCAAGCTTATCTCCACAGCACAGATGTGATAATTATATTAAGAATAATTTTATGGAAAAGCACAAGGAAAACTAGTGACTACCGACTATGTAATGGCCATGCAGGGGCTGGGATTGAGGTAAAGCTACCCTCAGGACCTTCAGAGAATTTCCAAATTATGCATATCCTTCTAGGATATGATGCAGATATATCAAACAAAGCAGCAGGGGCTAGTCCCACCTAGGATGAGGACTCACACAGGATATCACAGTGAGGTACATCTTACACAGAATATCTGTGCACATATTCCTCCCCTTCACTCCCTAGATCATCCTGCTTCTCATCTCAGCCTTAGCAAGTGAGAGTCATGAAATCTGCAAACAGACTGAGCAATGGAAAATAAATAAATAAAATTGTACTGCGTGTCAGCAATGTTTCCTGTTATTCCCAGAAGGTAGGTAACAGGCACTACATAATCCTGCTGACATTAATAATTCTTGCTTTCTCCTCCATTCCATCAGTGCCATGAAACTTGCTAAGTCTAACATGAAAAAATCTGAATGTGATGGACTGTGCTGAGATTGCGCAGAATTCTCAATATTCAGCTGAAAATAAACTAGAGCCTTGATGCCAAATCTTCAGTGCTGATGACTTTTCTTCCATCTCTAGCAGGAAAAAAGACAGATTTCTCTTTGCCTGCTGAAAGTTAGTCATATAATCCTCTAATCAGTAGAATGTTGGTCTATCATTTGCAAATCAGAATAGATGTCAAGAGAGAAAATATAAAAACTGAACATTCATTGCTCATCCACTGTAATCACCATGAATATATCACTGTATCTGAGAGCAGAAGTGCCAGGTTAGTTTTATTTGCAGGTCACTTCACATCATTTCTTTTAAACCTGACTAATGTCTCCCAGCCACTTCAGCTCCTGCCAGATTGGTAGCCTCTGGGTAGACCTGACTCTTCTCTCTCCCATCACACATCCAATACATTTATTTTTCTGCAATTGGACATATTTTGAATCTTCATGCCCAAAGTCAGCTGATGGGCAACTCCAGCCACTTCTGGTTTGAAAGCATCACAGATCAGCCATCCCAGGCTCCACACTACTTCTGTTTAATTCTTCAGCCTCTCTCCCATATAACCAACTATCCAAAAGCCTTCTGAACAAAATGCATTTCCTAGACTGTCATCTTCTCTAATTCTCTATTTAAAAGTCTTCCTGCTACTGTCCAAGTAGAAAATCTTTCCAAACCTAAGAGTAATCACATCCATTTTCCTGACTTTCCTTCAATTCCTACAGATTCCTAAAAGTACTTCCTGCCCCTTTCATTCCCTCTCCTTGTACCTCTCCTGGGACAGCATGTGGTGCTGGGAAGGACTTACACACATGCACAACTCTCACCAGTGAGATCTTCCCCCCGATTTCATCTCCTTCCTCACTACTTGCCACAGGTGAAAGATGAACAAATGCAAGAAATGGCAATGTAAAACCCTTCTCTGGGTTCCCCTGTTTGCTCTGTCTTCCTAGAGTATCTAAAAAGGACCATGACTATCTCCAGATCTTAATCTGCATCCAGCATATTTATTCTGAGTAACAAATGGGGAGGACCCTAAGCCTGAGCCACCAAGTACACTTTTGGATCATCTTTGGAACCCTGCCTGCAGGTTATTCCATAAATATCAGATTTTGTCCTAACCTTGGAGGTGCAACCATGTCCTGCTGGTGTCAGAGAAATGGGGAAACAGGAACAGGCAGAATAACAGGGCTCCCACACAGTAACTGATTGTTAGCCCTAGGTCCTCTCCAGTGGCCAGGTGTCACCACACAGGAGACCCCCTCCACAGAGAGAGACAGGAAAGAGAGGAGGTGGCAATGTCCTTCAGTCTCCTTCTTCCCTTTGCCATCCCTTCCCTGCAAGGGCTCCCTCTCTGCCATAGGACTCTGCCTCCTCTTCAACTCACACCCCTCCTGATAACATGAAACTATAATGGTGGCAGGCTCAGGGTTATCACTGAGCATTCCTGACAGCACTGCCTTGATAAGGGCAGCAGATTTTGTACAAGTCCAAGCCATTGTTTCAGGCTCCCAGGAGAGGCAGAAAGCCTGCACAGCAACAGCTATGTTCTGCTCACATTTGGGGGTTAATTTGTAATCAAAAAGGCTGAAATTTTTTCTTCTTTTCTTTTTTTTTTCTTTTAATGACTGTTCCCTTTCTGCAGAAGCAGAGGATTTCACAGAATCACAGAATATTGAGATTTTCAAGGGAAAGAAAAGTGTGCTATTCACTTGCACCAGCCATAATGTCTAATGCTGCTGAGGGCTTCATCCAAGTGAAGACAAGACAATCTGTAGCTTTCACACCTCTTTACATCTCAAAATTAACAGAATGGGGAGGGAGAAAATGATATCTTGCCCTAGAGGTTTCTTTCAATCCTACAGACTGTTTTAATAGCCTCATTCCCAGCTGATACATAGCAGGAATACAGTGTTTTCCCTTGATGAAGGTGAATTTATAACAGCAAATAAACCAAATTGCACAGTAAGTTGACTGGGCAGGTATTTGCCACCCAAAGAAGTGGAGACTGTGGGGAGCAAGCCTCTCTCAGCTTTGTTTCCTTTGGCTGTCCCACCTCCTGCCACACTGGACAGAGTTTCTCAGCAGTCCTACCCCAGCTGAAACCTCTGCTCAGCTTCCTCTGTTCCCACAGCCAAACCAAGAGTGGGACCAGGAAGAAACAAGATACATCTGTCCCATGCAGAAAAGGCAGTTTTCCACAGGGAGAGATGCAGGAATATGGTTCCATGAGCCTTACCAAGCCTGTGGGAGTAGAACACAGATGAAAACTGGCTTTGGTTTGACACTAGGAGCAAAAGAATTCCAGCCAGAGAGGCCCTGCTGGATTCCCTCTGCTATGGGGCAGACATGGCTCCTTCCAGGGTAGCTGGAGGTTCCTGTGCCTCCAACATTGCAGTCACTGGCACTAGAGAGCAAAAACTGAGACCAGCAAATGATATCCCAATTCCAGGCCAGATAGAAAATGAATTTTGAAATAAGCTTTGCCTAAGGGAGAAGAAAGAAGCAAGGTGACATTTTTAATTTGGGAATTAGCTCATCCTTGCAAGACTAAGTCTCAGACAAACAGCTTCTGGAAGGACCTAAGCAAGGACTGGGATGGAAAGTGTCTGGAAACATTGCATGGGCTGAGTCAAACTGGACTTAATAGTGATTGTAGCCACCTACTTCTGTTGCAAAAAAACAGTCAACGTAATTCAGACACCAGATAATTCACACAAGAGAAAGGGAAAGATGCACACTGGTGTAGAAGGCAGAGCTCAATCCATCTGTGCCAACCTGGTATCCCACATCCACAAAAGACAAAATCAATTGAAACAGACCCAGGAACATGCTACAGGAAACAGGCAGTCTCACTTAGAAGGAGGAGGAGGAGGATCTTGCCTTGTTAAATCTGGCAAAACAAAGGATCTGATTGCTGCCTATAAACATATTGGGGGTAGACCAGGGAAGGAAAACAGCTGTTATGCTGAAGGACAGCACTTGCACAAGAACAAAAGGGTATGAACAGGTCATGAATACATTTGTGAATATGATTATGGGACATGGTGCCTACGATACCAAAGGATTTGCTTTAGTGACCAGGACACCCCATTGGTTTTAAGCTGTGCAGAAAATCCCCTGGCTGTTGGTCCTGATTAATTTTTCTGATATTAGCTTTATGCTACTTGCCAGCTAGTCATTTTTAACTCCTCAGGGTGTAATGTCCTAATATGTATTTGTCATAGGAAAGACATATTTGGAACAAGAGTACCTACCCCAACCCCCCTGCTCACACCCAGAGTCATGTCAAAGGCAGCAAAAGCTCTTCCTGATGTTGGTGAGAGAAAGACAAGGAAAGAAAAGAGAAGGGACTGCCTAAATCACACCTCACTGAAAAGGATACACAAACATTAAAAACTTGGACAGTTGTTGAAGCTGTCTTAACTGCAGGGGAAGATTTACAAATTAATGAGATCTCCCAAGATGAAATGTAGAAACTCTCATATGAGAACACATGTGGAAAGTTTTTGCACTTGGTATAGCTGTGGCCAAGGTTTCTTGTTTTTAATGCTGTGCTAGGCAGGCTGGGGACTGTTCCTGGCCCCACTGGACTAGGAGGCATCTTCCTGACTTGCTGCATCTTGGATGCCAGGGCAGTGGAGGCAGAGAGGAATCTGTTGGCTGCTTCATTGGAGATGATCCTGTGATTCCTCCTCTCTCTAATTTTTATGCTCAGGGCTCTGGGGAGGCAATGTGCTGCTTACTGTGGTTCTGGACTCATTTTCTGGGCAAAGAATCCTCCATCAGTGACACATCATTTTTAGTTATTTTGAGAAGAAAAGAATGTACTTTTTTATGTGGGTTTCTTTAGGCTCCAGAAACTATAAACGTCTTCATTTTTAAGTGTCAGCCTTGACACGCACAGCTGATTTAGACCTCGGTGATAAATATATCTGCTCTGCTATGTATCATTTTTTTGGGAGTTATAATTGAATTAAAATTGTATACTCTGTGGGCAGGCTGTGATAGGTAATTAAGTTTATTGATTATGCCATGTCCCAGTTTGTCAGATGCACAGTGCACCCCGCACTCTAATTGCTATTATATATACTGGACAGAGCTCCTCTCAGATGGTATAAGCTGGCACAAGGCCACTCCTTCAGCGACAGCTTTCACGAGTTTGGGACTTTATGTTACTGCTGAAGCTGTGGAAGAGGATCACAGGCAAAGCAGACGAACCTCATTTTGTTTGAAAGTGCTATAAAATTATACATTTATCTAGATCAGCAGCCTGGTGGATTTAATGGTCCATAAGGCTCCTCTCTAAACCTGGGCTGATTTATAGGTTCGCATGGAGGCTGCACTGAATTTTTACTTTCCAGTCTGGAGCTGAAATTGCTTTTGACTGAGGACCACACTGAGCACTGAGCCCTAAACTCAGTGCAGAATCATCTGGGTTGAAAGTCTTGAAGAACTAATTATTTGCAGAGTATTTCTTCTCAGGCAGTGCAAATAACTGATTTTACCTAACCAGACACAGCTCTCCACAGAGTAATAAAATGCAGTTTGATGTCAGTCCTAAAATGAAACAGGGAAGACTGGGAATAATGGGAAGGGCAGTAGAAGACATGAAGGAGAGTCAGTGGACTCTGTACAGTGATGCCTGGGGCAAAAGGGGTCAGAGAGATTGTGGGAAAGGGAAAGGCACATGTGTGCAAGGTGTTTCAGAGGGACCATTGTAGTGAAGAACTGTTGAAAGGAATTTGAGGTGCTCAGAGAGATGAATATGCAAAAAGGCACTGCTTTTCCCATCTCTCACGCCTTTGACCAACACCTGGGGACTAGTAGGCTAGACCCCCTAAGAGAGGAAGGGTGAAGGGTCAGACTGGGACAGGGCCTGCAGGGAAACCAGTGTAGCAGGGCTCCCTGCTCCTGCTCCAAGAGATATGAGCTGGCAGTGGGTATTGCTGCATGGGTTGGTGCCTTCTCCACTTAACCTGCCCAGCTCTGCTTGTAGCAGGAGAAGCCTCTGAGGCAGGCAGCAAGGCAGGCACTCAGCTCAGGGAAACCTCTTCACATATTTCCACCCAGATATAGATTAGATTGTCATAATTTCCATGCTGTGTTCTCCCTCTAGCACCAAGCCAGCTCTCATCACACAACCCAGGGAACACCAGCAAAGTCACACGGTGTGACCACCACAGACTTGCACTCCAGCAATCCTGCAGGGTTTGACAAAGTTCCAGAAATCCTGAGATTTTCTTTTTATTTCTTCCTTTCTTTCTTTCTTCCTTTCTTTTTTCCTTTCTTCTTTTTTTTGGTTGTGGGTTTTGTTTTTTTTTTATTAGAACAGTGCATTTTTTAGAGCTAAGAGCCAATTCACTGTTGTGCATGTGCAGAACAACCTGCAGTTAGAAAAGTCTGATGAGGTCTGTGAGGCACCACTGACTTTGAGACCATTGTGTTCCTCCATAACAGGTCTGGCCACTTATTCCTCACATCCCTGCTTGAAAACAGTGCAATTCATAACTTTCAGGAACATGTAGTGGCATTGGAGTCTGTAACACAGTAAGAACATGAAGGCCTTAATCCCACAGCTTGTAGGAGTTGCTACTGAAGCTTGCAGGACTTCTGCTGAACTCACTGGGACCACCTACATTTTTAAAGCTAGACTTTGCTGGAGGAGGTCTTTTGAGCCGAGCTTTTGAGGGGCAGACAAGCTGATGAAAATCAGATACTGTGCATCCAGATTTAGTTGGCGATACTGTCTTTCCTTCCCTTTAACAAATCTGAGCTTCTGGCACCAAAGAACAAAATAAATTGCATGAGATACTTATTGCCTTCAAGACTTTACCTTGAAGTTGAGGCATATTTCCTGGCCAGAAGACTGAAAAACACCATGAGAAATGGGTCTGAAAATGTTGCATCTGAAATGTGATAATCCTTTTTCAAGGGGAAGAAAGCAGTAAACCTATTTTCAACTATACTAAAAGATTACTTTTTTCCTTTTGGCCTCTTTCTCTCTATCCAAATCCTTGAGCCTGTTTATTGCTTTCTCCTTATGACTGAGGCTGCTTCTACTGGTCTCTGCAGCTAAGCACTTCAGTTTTAAAATGTGAAAAAAGGGAATATGCCATCAGGGAAGGAGGTGCTGCTGAAAGGTTGAGGCTATCTCCTCTAAATTCATGACAAGAGGCTAAAGATGTACCTTTATTATCACATATTATGAAATGCTCTTAAATGGTCAGGCTTCTGCCTAACTGCAAAACTGTCCTGATGATCTATGTTCAAAATATGTTGGAAAAATAATGGGCAATTCACAATTTCATGCAACCCCCCATATTTCTGGACAGAGCTGTTAAGTATATCACCTTTCTGAAACAGAAACTGCATCTCTAACTTCTTTCCCCCTTGCATGGAACTGCTGTTACTGTACAATAAATGGAGTCATCCAGGGCTCTACATGCTCCAAAGGCCTGGAGTGTCCCGAGCTGATCCATTGCACTTTCAGACTATCAGAGTCGACAAGATATTTCCTGCCAGCTGTGTCCTTAATGGGACCTAAGTGATGCTCCTTGTAGTCCTCTATTCCTGAGCAGCTGAGACAAGACTGGGAACTGAATTTACTGGATGTTTCATTAGCAGGTTTTTGGCTGCTTTCCCCCTACAGCAAGCTCTCAATGATTTACAAAACTCAGAGGTAGGAATGAGAAATCCTCTCCCAGACCCAGCAGGAAAGTCCATTGGTGGTGACCATGGAGGCTAGCTTGAGACTCCTCTGAGGGACCTCAGTGCAGGACCAGAGGATTCTCTTCTGTGCTAAGCACCAGGAAATTTGCAGTTTTATTTCCCTGACAAGTGCTGATGTTAAGAAGGAACTGCTAAGCTGACATGGTTGAGCTTACAGACTGGATCTGCCTGTAATGATAAGAGGATAGGAAAGTGATCTTAGGTGAGAAGGGCTGAATTTCACATCAATCTGATTTAGCAGTAACAGAGAGGATATTCCTGGAGTGCACTCTGCTTCTGCTTAGGGTGATGAGACTTTTAAAGGGAATAAACAGAGATGTGCCAGGCAGCAAGGGCCAGTGCACAGACCAGAGGCAGCCCACTCTCAGGGAGCAGGACGATGGGATCTTTGTTCTTTTTGCTGTATAGGTGGGGTATTGGATCTCTTGTGACTGGAGAGAACTCCCCTATCTGCATTTTCTCAACCACACAACTCTTCTGCTTTTTCCTTCTTGTCAGGTTGGATGCCAGCTTAAATTATAGCAGCAATGGTGGAAAGGAAAAAAATCAACCTGTACCTTCACTGTTTTGACTTGCTGCCCTTGCTCCACTCCTATATGACCTGCAGACCATGTTGATCTACTTTATTTCTTGTTGCACTGGAGGTGCAGTTGTATTTGAGATTCTTGCAGCCATGGGATGGGAGAGGGAAGAGCTGACTGCACAAAGAGCCATCACTCTTCTAGGTTGCACACAATATTGAGAGAACACATTTCAGTCATTAAAAAATGCAATCGTTGCAGTTTGAGATCAGAAAAGCATAGAAAAATTGGAGTCTGATGAATATTCACCTGACCAGATGTGACATCTCAGCAAAGCCACCACAGGATGTATCTGTGTGGATGCCATTGAAAGATATATTAGTTGTTCAGTGAGAAAAGTTCTGCTGTGGAAATGCAGTCTTCAGCCTGCTGATAAAGCTAAGGCTGAGTCCTTGGGGGAGTCATATTTTTTCCCTTCCAATGTCAAAGATAGATTTTAAAATTCTTGAAAGCCATCTGACAGCAAATGGCCTCTGAGATTCGGGCAGAAGTCACTGCAGGTTGGGAAAATGACTTTGCTTTCAACTGTTCTTCAGTCTGTTGGGTATATCACCAGTAAATCTATTGTATTTTAAAATGGGCCCCTTACTACATAAACTGGAGATTTCAATTATTTTATAATAGAACATGCTTCCAGAATACAAGTGCCACAAATATTTTTCTAGAAAAAGCATAGGTTCGGTTCCTCGATTCTTTCTGCAGGTTTCTATGCAATTTATTTAAATTAATTTCTTTGAGAAAAATAACATCTGCTACCATTTAATACAATTCAATCTGTTACTCTCTTTCAAAGGGAGAGTTTATGCCCTTTATATTTACAGGTAACAGTTTTAATATGGAAATTAAATTAAGCTTACATATAAAACACACATAAATTTCAGAAAGGTAAATGGGTTAATAAATGTATTTTAAAGGTTCATTGAGTTGGCAATCCCATTCAGCACCTTTAAAATAAAGAGATTCAAGTTCTTTTATGCAACTTCCTATTTTCTAATAGCACTTTAATAAAGGATTGAAAGACAAATACATAAACAGAGCACCAAGAGCCGATGGCTTTTTTTAAATTTTTCATAAAGTGCAGCAAGCTTCATGCTGAACTATAGAAAATGTAAGCCTTAAACTAAAACAAACACCACAGCTTGTTAACATAGCAGACATAAAAGCTTTAATATTTTGTTGTTGGATTGCCAAAGCAAGTTGGAGTCAAACGTCCTGTTATACCAGCTGCAAACCTAAAGAAAATATTCTTCCCACACATTAACAAGCTTGCAGAAAATGCAAATAAAAGCATGCATTGGGGGTAAATAATAACTCCTGTGCTTTGCAACAGGTTGGACATAGTCAGTGGCCATTTAGCCTTGCTCCTGGCAAGGAGCAGTGATGCTCCTCTCCCCCAGACTGCCACTTGAAAGTGGGGTAAGCCCCCAGTGCCTCCATGGGCCAGGACACACGACATGGGGTCCCCATGCTGCCCCCAGGACCTGGCCATTCCCCTCCATTAAGGCTTACCCTATGCCCTCTCACTGTGTCAGCTGACTGGTCTTTTGATGGTGATGTCACTGGCTACCCTTCAGGGTGTCTTCATCCCCTTTTGATCCTCCACCCCACTCTTCTGGCAAGCCATGATTGGTCTGTCTCAAAGTACTGCCAGGGATGTCCTTCAGATCGCATGATCTTCTCCTGAGACCTGATGAACCCTGACTGTTGCTAAAAACCCTGGCATCAGCCTATATATGTCTCACTCCTATCCTCTGCAGGCAAGCCTGTACCAGGCTACTTTTTAAAGTATTTTCTAGCTGGAGTCTCCCGAACGATAAAAACAAAACAAAAAGATCATCATTTGCATTTGCAAGCTACCATTCTCCAGAAGTGAAAAGGTATCCTTGGAGCACCTTCCTCCTTTCCTTCCTCCAGGCAGGAGGACAAGGAGGTAACAAATAATTACCTATTCATGAGCCAGCATCAGTTTTCCAGGGAATGCAATGCTCTGGAGGAGAGTACACAGAGAATAGTGGTGATTAGGAAAATACGAGCTCCAATACTCAGCTCCTGGAATGAACACTTGCATAATAGTTAAATCTCCATTTTTACAATCTACAGGTGAATTGCATCTCGTTTTCTCTCACAAATTTTCTCTCATCATGCTTGTATCTGCCTTACAGATAGGTCCAATCAGCTGAAATATACTTGAAAATAGGATCCTCCCAGCCTTCATCTGTTGGGAAGGCATGTTTTCCTCATGACATGCAGTAGACATTCCTGGGACTCTACAACAGAGCAGGACTAAAAGTGCTCTCTGCAGTCTGGCTGCTAAAGAATCCCACAAACAAATCTAACTGAGATGTCTCATTAAAATGGACACAGTTTTCCCTGAGTACTCCAGAACTGCATTAGGCCCTCTGTTTGCAGGCCAGGCTTAGCTCTGTATTTTAAATGCTACAGCTGTGCTGTCAGCCCTCAGGGGACAGAGGGGAAGGAAAATAATTACACTTTGCAGAAAAGGCTATTGAGCATCAGGGCTACTTTGAACTGCTATGAAGCAGTGGACTGTGCTCAGCACCTGGGGATGCAGACTCTGGGAAAGACAGAATTTTGGTTTCACTTGAGCTTCTGGCTTGCAGGTACAGAGTCCTCCTGCTGCCATTATTGCATTGAATATCACAGCATGCTTTGTGCAAACCTTGCATGTACTACTGCTACTGCTGCTGCTGTTGTGGGTGCCCAAAGGAAGATGGAGTTGATCCAACTCCCAGCCCTGCTCTCTGCTTCACAGAATTCCCCCCATGAAGTCTGGAGCCACAAGCTTGCACCTTTCTCAGAGGGCAAAAAGGTTTCTAGCAGAGGAGCTAACAGTGCTCATTGATGGAGCTTTGAACTGTCTGGGACAAAAAGGGACAAAACCAGGCTTGCCAGGGATGAGCAGTGGGATGGTGTGCCATCCACAAAATTTAGGGAAAGGAGCACTAGCAGGATGCCTCAATCTGCTTCACTGGGTGTTGCCTGCAATGTACCACACCTGAAGTGTTTTTCTGCTACTGAACCCGGCATGAGGAACAAACAAGAAGAGCTTGAGGCTTTGGGCCAGTCGGTGAGATTTGACATCACTGGTATAAGTGAAACCTGGTGGGATGGGTGCTGTGTCTGGAATGCCCTCTTGGATGGTTGCAGGCTCTTCAGGAGGGATGGGCAGGGCAGAAGAGGAGGAGGAGTGGCATTGTGTGTAACAGCAGGATAAGAATGTATGGAGCCCACAGTTAACAGTGGCACAGTTGAGAACTTCAGAGTAAAAACTGAGGGACAAACATGGATGTCATCATGGGAATTTACTATAGACCTCCTAGCCAGGATGATGACACTAATGAATTTATCTTTGAGGAACAAAGGGACACTTCCAAGTCAGGTGCCCTTGTCCTTATAGGAGATTTCAGCTTGCAGCTGGGAGCATCTACACAGCTGCTACAACCCAAGCCAGAAGATTCCTAAAACACCAGGCTGACAACTTCATGGAACAGGCCCTAATGGAGCTGACTTGAAAAGATGCCCACCTTGATCTACTGCTTAGTAACAGAGTGGATCTTGTAAGCAAAATGGAGGTTGGTGGCTGTCTTGGCTATAGTGATCACAAAGAGATCAAGTTTAAAATCTCTGTTGACAGGAGAAAAAGTGTCAGCAAAACCTCAACTCTAGACGTGAGGAGAGCAGACTTCAGGCAGTGAGCAAAGACTCCTGGGAAAATGTTTTTGCTGGTGTTGGGGTCCATCAGTTCTGGTCACTTTTTAAACATCAACTCCTAAGGGCACAGGAACAGCAAATCCTAAATGTCAGAAGTCAACCAGGAAAGGCAGAAGGCCAGTTTGGCTGAACAGGAATCTTCTCTCAGAAATAAGGCAAAGGAGAAAAGTGGAAGCAAGGCCGGGTGGCATGAGAAGAATGTAGAGATGCTGATAGCCACTGCAGAGAGAAAATTCATGTGGCCAAAGTTCCACTGGAGTTGAAAATGGCCAAAACTGTGGGGGACAATAAAAAGAGATTTCTCAAATATAATAATGGTAATAGTGTAAAAATAACTTCAGCCCATTACAGGTCACCTTGAAAATAGAGACAGGGACATGGCAGAGGTGTTTAAAGCATTCTTTGCCTCTGTCCTCAACACAGATAACAGACCAAGGGGGTCTCAGTGCCCTGAGCTGGAGGACCATGACTGCAACAATGATCAACTCCCAACTGACCCTGAAAATGTGCAGGATCTGCTGCTCCAGCCAGATGCCTACAAGTCTAGGGGGCTTTGAATTCTCAAAGAACGAGCTGATGCCATCTCAAAGTCTTTCTTGATGACGTTTGAGCAGTCTTAGGAACCTGGAGAGATCCCAGTTGACTGAAAGCTGATAAATGTTGTCCAAATTTTCAAGAAAGACAAGGAGGACCCTTGAAACTACAGGTCTATCAGTCTCACTTCAATA
>VZRX01010820.1:0-10199 GCA_013398075.1 Notiomystis cincta
TAAAGATTATCCAGTTCCAATGCTCCTATCGTGGGCAGAGATATTTTCCACTAGAATATATTGTTCAAACGCTTTCAGGGTTGTGACACCCACAGCTTCTGTGGGCAACCGGCTCCAGTGTCCTAGAGCAAAAGAATTTGTCCTAATATCTAATCCAAGCCTACTCTCACTTTAAAGACATTTCCCCTTGTCCCATCACTATATGCCCTTGTCAAAAGTCCCTCTCCAATTCTCTTGTAGCCCCCTTTAGGCATGGGCAGTATCCCAGAAGTTCTCTGTTGAGCCTTCTCTTCTCTGGGCTAGCAGCCCCAACTCTTGCAGCCTTTCTTGACAGGAGAGGTGCTCCCCCCTCTTATAATCTTTGTGGGCCTTATAGACACAGCACTGCAAGTGTGCAAGAGCAGAGTAGAGCAGCAGAATGCCCTTCCTCAACCTGCTGACCATGATGCATTTGATGCAGCCCAGGACACAGTTGGCTTTCTAAGCTGCAAGTGTGCCTTGCTGGGTCATGTTGAGCTTCTTGTCAACCAACACCCTCAGGGTTGTTCTAGCCCCAGTCTGTATTTGTGCTTGGCATTGCCTTGACTCACATGTAGGACCTTGCACTTGGCCTTCCATATGTGCTGCCTGCCTCATGTGTTACCCATCAAATAGAAGATAGGCCTCTGTGGGTACAAGAGCCTTTCCCAAGGATGGATCACCTGGAATTTGTCAGAGATCCCTCCTGCTGGTGTGGTCACCCATGGTGACCACCCACTAGCAACCTTAGACCTAAAGGCAAATGTCTTCCAATGTGTAACAGGTGTTACTTCTCCTAGTAGTGGGCATGGCTTGGCAGCAGGCCATATGTCATACACCACCATCTTATACCACAAAATAAATATTTTTATGTGATTAGGTAATTTATGCCTTGAAGTAGTATATCATATATGATTCACTGGATCTGAAGTCTATAACTTCAGTAACAGTAATCCTGAGAAGATGGTTTGACAGAGATTCTGTAAGAATCTCTGCAAGAGATTGAAGGTTTTGCAAGAAGTTAAATCATTATTATATTCTTTCCAATCTAGAGAAAATTATGATGATTTCTAAACATATTGGCCATTCTTGGTAAATCATGCCAGGAAAGCTGTTATTCTGTTTATTTGTATTTTAGAAATTTTTGGAATAAGCAATAATCTGAGAAAAAATTAAATGTCTAGTCAACAACAATAATGTATTCTTTACCAGTTAAATGACTAGAAAAGTACTTAGTAGTCAAATAATGTAGAAAAAGTCATGTGTGTGTATGTATTGTAGAAGAAAAGAAAGAAAACTACAAGTCTTCATTAGCACTACATTAAATAATTGATTGCATAAAATTAGAAAGATGTTCAATTTGAAGAAAAATTGTCATTTCAATGGATAATTATGTCTGTATACAAACGTATAAGGCAAGTATGTAAAAAATTGACAGTTTCTAGAAAAGGAAGCTAAAGAAGAAGGGTTTTAACAAAAGGAAAAGAACAATGTGAAATACGTATTCAATATAACAATTATTTTATCAGAAGAAACTGACAATTTCTTTAAAAGCATTCTATTCTGAATTAAAAAAGAAAGCCCTGTATGGGAAAGTTAATTCTCTAAATCACAGGATGGAGATATATGTAGTAATTTTATTCTCAAATGTAACACCTTCTAGCATATCACCTTTTTTCATAAACCTTTTCTTTTTATTTTTTCAGATCCATGTAGACTTTCAATCACCACTGTACTTAAAAATTACTGTAGTCACAGCAAGCTTTAAGGTTTCAGTGTACCAAATGCCACTTCTTCCATCTTCATTCTTTATATACTTTGTCTATTTTGATTTTTTCATACAGTTTGCTTACGTTTGATATTTTAGCATATGCTATCAAAAGTTCACTTTTTAAATTTGATCAGACTTCAGATAAAAATTTTTTACAGTCATTTATTTGCATGCTAACTAACTATCAAAGTGAAAATATTTTGGGGTTGAGAGAGGTCATGTTTTAGAGGAGGGAAATAATGTTGTTTTTTTCTTCTGACTATCCTATTCCATCAATTTTACATTCTGTTTCACCTTGGTGGGGCATGGTCTGGGTACATACTTTTGTATCTTTTGTGTAACCTTCCTATTCCTGAGGAATTCAGAAATGTTAAGTATAACCTATCAGTGACAGACACAATCCTATAAAGGTTATAGCAACGCCTGATGAGCGATTTCTTTTAATGAAACAGGTTTATTCATAATCTAAAGCACCAAAATCTGTCTCCCAAAAATCAATACCATTCTTTTCTCTGTTATTTAAATCCCCAAAATGAAGTCATTCCAGATATCAACTAGTTGAGGGTAAAGCATCTTCAAGAGAAATGTGGTCCTGATGTGGTGATCAAAGGACAGCATCTGATTTCTGGTGGAGCCACTGAATGAGAAGTGTGATGTGTTGTACGCGTTCTTCGCTGTGCCACTGTTAAACGTGGGCGCAATCTGAAACTCAGCATGAGAAAGCACAGTAAACCTTATCAGTCCAAGGAGATTCAAGCTCTGTACTTCAATTTGACTTTCAGGATGTGTTTCATATACAGAGTAGCATAGGGACTACTTTAATTGTACTGAGAGCTATATGCACCAAAATTACTAGTGTTATACAGTAGTCAAGAGCTTATATCTATATTTTGTCAAAGTAGGTAACTGAACCAATAAACTCGAGCTTTCTGTTCTTGTGATCCCATAAGCAGGAAACCCTATCCTATCAATTTAGAGAATTCCATCTGCCACAAATACCTCGAATAAATGTAATGGAGGTCAGTAGCTCATTGCATATCCCTTTGAGCCTCTTTCCTTCCTGTTATTGTGTTAACTGCTGTACACAGTTCAATCATCATGTTATGGCAGGTTGTGTTTAAAGGACCAGCTCAAGTGGAACATTAAAAAATTAGCAAGTCCAACTTTAGGAAAGTAAATCTTGGTTATATGCTTCTTCTATATATTCAGGAGGCCCTGCTAGACTTCTTATGCCATGCCATTGAGGAGAACATAACTTTTTTCGTTTCATTAGAAGTGCTATCTATAGCAATTCTCCTGAATAAACTTGTAAATTTGTGTGTTGTCAGATTTTGGAATGTGCCATATCTTTGTTTTCTTCTGCAATTTTGTGCCATATCTTTATTTCCTTCTGTCTTCCAATTTTTTGTCTTTTTTTTTTTTTTTTTTTTTTTGTTATACTACCTTAAGAGATAGCCTTTGAACTTAAATTGCAATGAACAATCTAAGTTCCTTTCTGCATGTTAATATTCTCATGAGTTTAACAAAATTAAACTTTGGGAAAAAAGTAGTTCCACACTGTGAATACCCTAAATTTAATAAACATGCCTAGCAAAAAGAAAAGGAGAAAAGAGAAATCAGACTTTGTTTTCAGATACAGCATTACCTGCATCTCTGGTACAGCTTTTATGACCAGTTCAGTTACGTACCTGACATTTAACCACCAGTTCAAAGTATAATTCTTTGTCAGTTGTTTTCCCCAATCAGGGCAATTCCTTTAATAATCTTGAGCTGTATTTCCCATACAAGTAGTTGTTGATTAGAATAAAATTACTTGGTTATGTTGGAGAGCATTTANATTCTATGATAATATGCTTTCAACCTAGCCTAATTTTATGATTTTATGATTCTATGCAACAATTCAGGACTGGCTTGCCATCTGCCTCTTCATACAATGTTATAAACATTCTCTTTATTCATGAGAAGAATGAGAAGTGTCAGCACAAGCATTATAATATACCTTTTAGGAACATCATAGTCAATGGACATCTTTCCCATTCAAATCATTAATGGGAAAGGAAATTCTCTGAGGGATCTCTACACTGCTCATTTCATATTTTTCATGTTAGATGAACAACATGAGGGAACCACCAAGTATTAAGCATAAGGCTTACTCTCATTATTTGCAAATTGTCACTCTGTCTGTCACCTTTCCACTTCTACTGCATTTAGGACTAGAAAGGTATCTTCTATAAGACTTAAGAAATATCCGTTGTGTGTAAAATTCTAGCTCATGGTATGTTAGATTGTTGGAACTTTACGGATAGTCAGGGGGTTTCCTGGCACCAGAGTTCTCAAACAGTGTTACTGAGAAATCGTTCTTCAATAAAAATAAAATACCTTTTTCTGATGCATTGCTGTGGTGGGTTTAACTTTGGCTCTCTGAGACCCCAAACCAGTCAAACTCTTCCCTTACCTCCTCAACAGGACAAGGGAGAAAATAAGGTGGAAAAGCTCATTGGTTGACAGATTGCTCACCAAATACCATCACAAGGAAAACAGACTCAACTTGGAGTAGATTAATTTTACTTATTTTCAATTAAAAATAAAGTAGGATGGAAGCAAAGCCAAAAACAGTAGAATTTTGTAGTGGAACTGGAAACTTTTACCTGTCCCATCTTGTTTCCAGGCTTAACTTGGCTCCTGACTTTTCTGTCACTTCCTCATCCAAGGCAGTTGCTGCATGGGCTCTCCATGGACTTCAGCTTCCTTCAGGTCATATCCACCTTCTGTGGTATGGCATCCTTCATGGGCTGCTTGAGAACAACCTGCTTCATTATGGTCTCTGTCCGATGCAGGGGAATCTCTGTCCTAGACCTTGAAGCACCTCCCCTCCCCTCCTTCTCTGGCCTTGGTGTTTGCAGGGCTGTTTTGCTCATATTTATCTCATACCTCTGATTTATTGCACAGCATTTTTTACCATTTTTAAGTAGGTTTTCCTGGAGGTGCCACCTGCTGTGCTGCAGGACTCATCTGTGCTCTGGTGTGGATCCATTGGGGCTGCCTGAAACTACTCGTGTTTGGCCTGGGGCAGCCCTCAGCCTCTCCTTTTAGAGGCTACCTTTGCAGCCTCGTCCTCCACTGCAAACACCTTGCCACATAAATTAAATGCATTTGCAAAACCATGGTGTGTAACCCTAGATATTACAGTGTAGTTTAATGTTTTACAAGCCAATCAGTTACTAATTTGATCCTCAGTCATTAGGACTAATGAAATCATTAAGAAAACAATTAATAATCTGCATTAATGCAGATTTATTCATCTTCTACCTTTTATGAAACATCATTTTTTTTTGGTCCAATTTCTTCAATTATTGAATTGGCAGCATAAATTTGAAAAATATCTCTGGGTAACTTACAGGGGGATGTCCCTCATTTCAGGCTGGAGACCTTTTGTTGAGGTACTTTATTAAGATAGTTTGCCTGCTGCACCCTCTGCAATGTTTCCAGGAACAGATGGGAGTAGGATGGAAGTGTGACTGTCAAACTGTTCCAGTGGCAGCAACATCAGCTAGAGTTTGCTTGGATGCCTGCAAGAGCTGAGAGTGCTGAATCATGAGAAGTAGTCTGGTAATGCTCTTTACACAGGACTTGGTATCTACCTCTGTAGCTTACTGTAGTCTCCATATGGAAAGCAAGAATAAAGCATGTCACTCTACTCCTCCTAGCTTTTTTCCGTGCTCACCCATTGCAGAACAGTCCTTGATTAAGTGCAGGGTAACTGTTAGGATGTTTCCCTGCTATGAGGTAAGTCCAGAGTCTTTAATTATCTGTTTTCCATAATGCTGCATGAAACAAATGGAATGTGTGTTGCACAAAAGATGCTTAGGCAGAGTTATACAAAGCTTTATTCAGATACATCATTGCTGATAACATACGTAAATTCTAAGTGTGAAAGTAGCTTCTGAGGAAAACAAAAAAAAAACCAGAAAAAACAACACAAGAGGAAGGTGTAAGAGGTAAGCTTCCCAATGACAAGTCAAGAAAAACGTTGATGTAATTAACCTCTTCCTCGTGCATCCCCTCCAGTGTAGCAGGTGGAAAAGCTGAAGGTTATGAGAATGCTGACTTTTACCACAGATTTCCCTATTCCTGTACAATTTTCAACATGATCCTCTCAACTGGATTGTTACTGCCTATGATAATGTTACTGTGAGTTACAGTATGCTTCATCAGTCATGAGCACTATGTGTTGATTGACTGTTAAGTTCTCTTGCATATGTATTACTAGGTACTGCTTACTGCATATTTAAATTACTACCATGTTGTTACTCATCAAGTTTTGAGTTTCTCTAATATTAACTAAATGCCACAAAACAGGATGTAGGAAAAGCAAAACAACAAAAGAGTGAGTTTCACATCAGAGATATTTACTTTGCTGATAGATACTTTGCAGAAAATTGGGGTTTGTAGGTGCAAGAAAAACAGCACAAGAGCAACATAGGAGAAAAAATGCACAGGAATTCTGGAAAACAGTCACAAAAGCATGGTTAAAAAGTTATAGAGATGCAGAAGAAAGGCAGATTGAAGATTTCAAATGGAAAGGCCCTTACTTCAGCACAGGTTAATGCTGTGATTGTGTATGGGCCTGGGTGCAGATATTAACAGGTAGGTATAGATCTGAGGGAAAAAAAAGGCATTAGCAAGACAAGTTCATGGCAAAAGTCATGAATAATGAAATTGGGGAAATACAAATAAAATACAAATAAAAGAGATTTGGGAAATACAAACCAGACAGTGCAGAAAACCAAATACTTAAAGCAATGAGAGTGTGAGCAGAGAATTAAGAGAATAATGAGTGGGAGTAGATCAAAATGGTATGAGAAAATTCCCTGACATTTTTATGCTAGGAAACCTAAAAAATGTTCAATCTTTACATGTGGTAGGACAGCATGGTTTGCTCAAATTATTTTCATAAGCCTTCTTTCAGATAACTACCTTGTATATTTGCACCACTAGTTGCAGATTACATTATTGTTCCTCAAAAAATTCTTATTATATTTATCCCTTTAACTTCTCCTCATTGTCTGAATAGATGTTTCTTATGATCTCTCTATATGTTAAATTACTCTAATAACGCTTCTGGACTGTTTTCTGAATCTTTGTTTTGAATATGAATTGGTTTAGTCTTTCTAATTTGTACAGACAAAAATCCCCTTATTCCATATACTTGGGTCAGATCTTGTTGTCTATATGTATAAATGAACCTTGCCAAGTGAGTACCATAGTGGCAACCCACAGTATATTGAATCACAATTTAGGACACTTTAAAGTTTTTCACTGCACAGCCACCATTAAAGAACCATATTGTTATAGGAAATTTATTATGCAAGTAGGTTCTGCTGAGATAAAATATTTTTCATTTCCTCAGGAAGCATACCTTTATAAATCCCTTTCCTATGGAGATTTCCAACCTGCAGATCCAGCAATGTGGTGCATGAAAATGCTCTGCTCTGCCTGCATGAACCCCTACTGACTCAATTGAGGCTCCATTTCGGAGTACAGAAATTTTTGCATGTGTCTTTTTTGAAGACCAAGGGTGATACAATGCACAAACAGTACAGATAAAAACTGAGGGGATTTTTATGGCATAGCATGGCAGGAAAGACATCAGGCAGCTCAGTAAAATACTCAGCTGGCCTGTGGTGTTACCTCATTTCTCCTGAGAATGAAAACATTTTTATTGTTCTTGACAATTACTTTCTTCACTTTCACCTTCATCATACCCAAGCAAATATGCGGGTAAGCACACCGAAACTAGAAGATATAAAACTTCTCTCAATGTTTGGTCAGGACAGAAAACTATTCATAGCTCAATGTTCACATAACAAGATACAGTATTAAAGATGGAAGCAAGAAAGGGAAAAACTGACCGTACATGATGGTTGTTGGCATCATTCCTAATAGCACACCAGATTTCTGCAGGGTAGGAAAACTGGGCAAAGGAATTTAGTCCCTTAGAGGTGATTTAGAAACTGCTTCTGAACATCCTCAGCTAAGAGTTGACTCCTCTTGTCAGGGAAAAGAAGCAAAAAGAGGACACAAAATCCCATTTCAGCTGTGATTTTGTGCTGCTGTGGAGACAAAAGTATCTTACTGAGGTTTGAGACATCATTAATTCCTCTCATTCCTGAATGCTGCAAAACATTTTGTCCTTCATCTCATTGATCTTGTCTTTAAATATGCCCCAAACAGCTTGAAATGTTTCTTACTCAACTTGAGCATCTAAATCAAACTCAGCTCTTGCTAACATAATTTTATGTTTATAGATTAACTTAGTTTTGGTTTATTTTCACACAAAATATCTTCCATTAATTTGGCAACTTCAAATATTTCTTCTGAAAAGAAATATTTCAAATTAAATCTTTATCATGTTTTCAAGTGATGAAATAATAAAATGAAAAACGTTGTGATAGGAAAATACAAGAAAATAACATCCTTTAAAAATCTCCCAACATATGTATGGTAGGCCACATCCAAAGAAGGATGAGATACACATTTTCCTATTTAGGAAGTATAGAGAATAAAGCAAATAACTAATTCCTATTGCAATACAAATTTGGAAAATAAAAAGGCATTGTTTCTGCAGATCTCGTGAAAATAAAATATTCATATTACAAAGTTAAGTCAATATAAATAAGAGCCTGCAAATTTAGATGAAAATTAAAAAAGAAAGACATGACCTGCAAGAAAACACGGTCTGAAGTTATGCAGAAGCATACTAGTGTTATTCACTTACAGTATCATATTCATATGCAAAGGGGCTAAGAATATCTTCCCATATCCATAGCTCCAGAGGATGTTTCCAGAGATGTTCTGTAATACCATTGCTTTCAGACTACTGTTCTTGAGGACAATCATGTATGGGAAAAAGAGTATTTTATAGACTGGCCAGATTTTCCTCTACAAATTAAGTCTGCAAGAGAAGAATCTCCTCATCAAGCAAACAAAATATTAAATTCAGCATATGTTTTGTCCATATGAGCTGATCAGTGAGCATCACCACAGGGTTAGTCACAGGATAGCAAACATGAAGAATCTTTTATTGTAAGAATTTCTCAGAGGGATTGATCAGATTCAATTGTGTGTGCTGGGATCTGCCTATGGGTGAACAGTGCTTGGTAAATTGGATAATGCAAGACAGTCTTCCATTTCTACCAGGTCAATGGCTCTGACCTTGCTTTGGCTGGTGATGACAGAAATTGTTTTAATAATAATAAATTAATAATAATAGTAATAATAATAATAATAAGGGTGCTGCACANTTCACCTGGGGATCCTGAGCCCGCCTTTCTCCAGTCCCAGCCGGACTGCGTGGCCACCGCCACCGCCTCTGCCGCTGCCGCCCCGGCCCCGCCGTTTCTTCAACGCCGCTCCGAGTTCCAGCCGCGCCAGCTCACACCCCCACCCCGCCTGCTGAGGCGTCCCAGGAATTCTTTTCACCTGGGGATCCCGAGATTCGAACTCATTTCTCCGGTCCCGGCTGGACCGCGTGGCCGCCGCCGCCCCAGGCTGACAGTGGGTTCTCTGGTCTGGTTTGTTGTCACCGTTACCGTTGTGCCTGTTTACCTCATACAAATACTTAGTAAAGATCTGTTATTCCTATTTCCCTATCTTTTGCCTGAGAGCCCCTTGATTTCAAAATATTACTAATTCGGAGGGAAGGGGGTTCACATTTCTCATTCCAAGGGAGGCTCTCGCCTTTCTTGGTAAACACCTGTCCAAACCGGCACACCATGCTAGTGGTGTCAGCAGTGAAACAGAAGCCTGTGTGGACAAGGAAACACAAGTATCTCAGAACTGTCTTTAGGTTCTTTGGGTGCCTGTCGGTGAGGAAGGCCTGTGCTGATCACTTAGCAGGTTAGTAGGTCTCATTGCCACAGCAGTAGCCAGTGTAAAACATTAATCCTCCTTTACTAAAGTGTAAAAAGGCAAAACAGTACTAATTTGCAAGCGTATTTTCATGTGTTACGTTTTTAATTCTAGTGGGTATTAAATATAGGTATGAACATGGCACCTGGAAACAGATTTGAGAAACCTTTGGGAGTTTTCATCACAGAAGCCATCAATAAGCAATTGCACTTTAGTACAGAGGAGGTCAGAGTTATATCTGTGCCAGATGATGATTATCTAAAGACAATTTGAGGTGCTGAAATTGAATATTAGATGGCCCCTGGGATATATAAGAATATTTTTACAAGCTCCTGGGGACTGGAAAAAGTACTAATAATTTTCAATAGGATATGCAAATAATTTTCAACAACAGCAGTATTTGGTAAAGTGTTAAGATGTCTTTTGGCCTACTACTGCCTAAAGGGGGCTACAGAAGAATTGAAGAGAGATTTTTGATAAGGACATGTAGTGATAGGAC
>VZRX01010821.1:0-60598 GCA_013398075.1 Notiomystis cincta
GGCCGCTCAGCTCTCAATGACTCTGAAGGTGCAGGAGTACCCCACTCTCAAGGTGGGTGCCGGGCCGCCCCCGGCGCGGGGGGGGGGCGCGTTAACGCCCTCAGCGTCCCGCCCGAGCAGCGCTGAGGGGGGAGCCCCTTCTCCCTCCGGCTTCTCCCCGCCTCGGGAGCCCTGGGGCTGTGGGGTGGAGGTTGGGAGCGATTCCCGTCGCGTAGTTCCCGCCTGTCCCCGTTTTTCCTTCGCTTGACGTCTCGGCTGGTGCCGCTCCGCTGCCGCCCTTCCCCTCCCCCTCGGCGGAGGGAGAGGGACGTGCCTGGAATATGCGGCTCTTCCCTGGTGTCTCCGTGCCCTGAGGGGCCGGGGGAGGCCCCCGGGCCACGCTGGGCACACAAAAAGAGCCGGAAAGGAGCTGGGAGAGAAGCGAGGTCCTTGTGGTCGCGGGGCGGTGTGAGGGGGGAGTGGGCTCGGACGGAGCCGGGCTGGGGGAGAGGGGCTGGGGCGTGTGAGGGGAACGTGCTCCCTCAGGAGCACCGAGGGCTGCCTGAAGTGCTCATCCCAGCTGATTATCTGGATCTACGTGGCGTTGTTAGGAGACGTGCTAAAGGGGAGGGAGTGGAGGTGGCGGTGTAATATGGTTCCCTGGCTGCTTGGTCCCCCGAAGATGGAGATGAGCTTAAAATACAAAAAGGGACAGACGTACTGGAGGGCTGTGGAGGCGAATCAGCAAAATACGGCTTGGTAAAAGCTGTTCCTTGAGATACTGGGTCTGGCTGCAGGATGGAGGTCTCCCAAGGCTCCAGAGGTGGTCTTGGGCTTTAGGCAGGTGTTGCGAGTCAGGTGAAGGACTCAGCGATGACCTTAACGCTCGGTGCCTCCGAGAACTGTTCAGCTGCAGGGATGATGCTCATAGGAATCAACGGAAACCTTTGTTTGAAGTCTCGTGTTGTATATACAGGAGGTCCACCACATAAATAGCAGTAACTGTGGAAGGGGCCTGGGAGAAGGATCTCTACTGCAAAATGCTTATTTAAACATCTCTCATATCAGTGTACCCACATTTTGCCGCCTATAGAAGATGTTTATGCAAAGTCAACTTTGTTGTGCTGAGATGATGCTGTGCCTTCACACCCCGAGCATTGTGTGCTCTTTGCAGTGTAGGTTCTGCAGGCTCTCTGGCCATGTTCTTCCTGTGCGTGCCCTCCTCCACTAGCTCCGTTCTGCTCAGTCCCGAGAAGCAGAAGGACAAAGTGCTGGTTCCCATTTTACATATGAAGCCTCCTTTCTGTCAGCCAGAAGTACTTTGGACCTGACAGCATCAGCCTTAAATTTTAAAATAGCTGTAAAGAGCTCTCTAGCACTTTGCATAGCTAGAAAAATGTGAAGGCATTTAATGTTAAGAGCATCATCTTAAGACTGCATTTTAGGTGTATTCCAGTTGTTACCACAGCTTTGGTTGTTACATTCCTGAAAAATTACTGGCAGTGAGGATCAGTGAGTTTTTTGTTTTGGTGCTTACAACTTAAGATGAATTGTCAAGGTGCCAGCCTTTTAAAAGGTAGAGAATATTTTGGACTAATTCTTTTATTTCCACAAGCATTCTTTTTCCCTAAAATATCTCAACAAAAATATACATAACAGAATGGAATGTTGTTTGTGAAATCAGCAAGCTAAACAGTAAGAGGGTGAGACACCCCTGCACTGAAACACTTTAATTTCCAAGCAAAGGTGATGTTTATTGACTCTTCCCAGCAGCCATTCAACTTCTGGGTTGTTCCTGTAATCTTTAACGACATTTTTCATTGTTTAAAAAAACCTGCCAGAACAGTGTCTGCTCAAATCTTTTGAATGTGTCCTCTGAAATGTTCTTAGCTGTGAGTCATATATCAAAACATTTTAGTGGTGGAGGTGAAAAAGCACCATGGAGAAATGAACACTAAGGCTAAAGTCTACTGAAGTAAGTTGATATGAAATCTCATTTTGCTCATTAGGAGTCAGATGCCTAAAAGTTTCTATGGGACTGACTCTGAATTTTTATTTCCAGTTTATTCAAATACCATGTAAAATGAATGTGTATCTTTTTTTTCTTTTTTTTTTTTTTTTAAATTTTGTTCACCAACACAGTGCCTCAGATATTTCTCCTGGAGCTCTGAACACTGGTGATTTTCCCTTATGTGAGTAAAATATACAAGATTGCAGACTTGTATTTATATCCTTCCTGTTTCCTCCCTCTAGCTTCCTCATGCCAGCATCACTAGATAATAGTTGTGTAATAGTTCTACATTTACAGCATGTTCCACAGAGTGCTTTTCATGTGAAAGAGTGCTCCAGACTGCAGAGGGAAATCCCTGTTCCATAGCTAAATTGTGGTGGCTGCTGGAGTGGAAATACTTCAGCCGTTCTTCAGCAGTTCAGCTCAGGGGAAGTAAGTGGAGTTCTTCAGATGCATCTAGAAAAGCTCTTAAAGTGTACAAAATAATTCTTGTATATTCCCTCCTGCCTTCTCCAGTCCGTTCTCAAGGACAAGAAGGTTGTCAGCTATTCTTCCAGCTATGGAATTTATTTTTTTTTTAAATCCTCCTAATGGGGAATTCTGCTAGTCTCAGATGAGAGCATGTAAGATGAAAGCTGACAATTGAAAAATGAATGAATGTGAACATTGTTGTCATAGTTCTTTGCTGAAACTAATAAACAAGTGATGACAGGAAGCTGGATAATTCATCCATATCTTTAGAAGTATGAATAATTATTAAACTGATAACAAGCTTTATAGACTAAGACCTCAAAAGTGGAAGATGGAAGACCCAAAAGCAAGAATGATCACCTGTGAAAATATTTTTGCTGTTTGTTGGCAAGCAGTTTAGAGTTAGCTGGTCTGCTACTGCTTTAAAAAAAAGCTGATCAACAGGAGGGTTGTAGAAGCACAGGATATGTGAGCACCTTCTCAGAGCTACTCTTTGGTTTCTTTTGTTGGCAGCTCTGTCAGGGAAAATACTGGCAGCAGATTTAATAAGATACTAATTTCTCGTGGAAATGCAATATTGACTGGGTTGTTACAGGGAAGCATGTAGGAGACTGGGATTGTATGAAGTGGATATTGTGTCTGTCCTGAGTCCACAGAATTGCTGAGGTTAGGAAGGACCTCTGCAGTCTAAGCCAGGCTGCCCTCCAGGCAGGGCCAGCTGGAGCAGGTTGCTCAGCACCATGGCCAGACTGTTGTCAGTTATCTCCCAAGATGAAGACTCCAGCCTTCCTTGGCAAACTTATTCCAGTGTTTGACTGCTGTTGTGGTACTCAAAAAAGAGTAATCTTCTGTTATCAAGAAATCTTCTCTATTTCAGTTTGTGCCCATTGCCTGTTGTACTTTTATGGGGCACTGCTGAGAGGAGTCTGGCTCCATCTTCTCTGTTGCTCCCATTGGGTATTCATACACCTTGATAAGGCTTCCCCTGAGCCCTTTCTGGGTTGAAAAATCCCAGCTCTCTCAGCCCTTCTTCCCAGGTCAGAGTCTCCAGTCTGTTTGATCTCTGTGGCCTTCTCTTCACCCATTCCTGTATGTCCCTGTTTCTGTTGTACTGGGGAGCCAAAACTGGACACGGCACTTTGGGTGGATTGAAGTTGTAGTTGGAGTAGAGGGGAAGGATCACCTTCCTTGACCTCCTGGCAGTGTTTTTCCTGGCACAGCCCAGGGTGCTGTTGGTAACCTTTGCTGCAGGGGCACGTTGCTGTCATGGGCAACTTGTCCAGCAGGACCCCAGGCTCTGTTCTGCAAAGCTGCTTCCCAGGCCATTGGTCTCCAGCATGTCCTGGCACAAAGGGTTGTTTTCTCTCAAGTGTAAAACTCTACATTTCCCTTTGCTGAATTTTATGAGGTTCTTGTTTGGCCCTTTCTCCAGCCTGGTGAGATCTGTAGGAATGGCTCCACAGCGCCTGGCATCTTAACAGCTCCTCCCAGCTCCACATCCCCTGCAGACTGGGGAGGTGCTCTCTGACCCATCATCCAGGTCACTGATGGAGCTGGCAAACAGTTCGGATCAACTTTTTTACCCCGTGAAGCAGAAGAGATGCAAGATAAAATACTGCAAGCAGTTGTGCAAAAAATTGATTTTTTCCCCATTTTTATAAGCTTTAAGTTGGTTTTGACCCTTATTTTAAGAGCTGAGTACTTTTGTCAAAACTTTGAACATGTAGCAAAGTTTTTCAGTGCAAGTGGTTCAAGCAGCACTTCAGACAGAAGTAACAACTTGTAACATTTAGTTCACTGTCCATAGGTCAGTGTAAAAAAAATATGTATCATTATAGAATCATAGAATGGTTTGGGTTGGAAGGAACATTAAAGATCATCTTGTTCCAAGCCTCCTGCCAGGGTCAGGGCCATCTTCCACTAGACCACGTTGCTCAAAGACTTATCCAGCCTGGCCTTGAACATCCCCAGGGAGGAGGTGTCCACAACTTTCTGGGCAGCATGTTCCAGTGTTTTACCATCCTCACAAAAAAAGAATTTCTTCCTCAAATCTCATCTAAACCTGCCCTCTTTTAGTTTGAAGCCATTCCCCCTTGTCCTGTCGCTACCTGCTGTTGTAAAAAGTCCCATTCCCACTCTCTCATAGGCCCCTTTTTAGATTATCTGATTTTTAAGTGCTTTTCAAACAGAAGGTTGGCAAAATAAGCAAAACCTGGATGTTGGTATCAGTCAGCTCTGCACTAATTCATCATGAACACTTATAACACATTAAATCCACCTTCAGCCTGGGTGCTCTGACTCACTGAGTGTGTTCAATGTCCATGCTGAGCATTCCTGTGCTGCTGAATAAGGCACTTCCTGTTTTGACACATCGTGTGTGTGTGTCAGCAAACAAGTGTGACATCTTTTGTACTGCTGTTGTTTTCCTGCACTAGGCTCGGGTCTAAAAATCACTATTTTAAGAGAAAGCCAATACTGTGGGACTTTGTAAGAAGTTTGACGTTGTAAAGTAGCTGAAGAAATTGGCTCCTACTGGTCTCTTTTCCATCCCTGCACACTTGCTATAAAATACATTTTAAAGTGATTAATGAAGGAAGAAAACAGTGAAAAGCAGTAACAGTGTGGTCATGAGCTAGAGCTGTTGCTTGATTATCAGTACCCCATTGTGTGTGTAGGAAAATACTTGAAGAAAGGTGTTCTCAAACATCTTACAGAAGATCTCCTGTTAGTGTCTTCAAAGTGAACACTTAGCTGATGTTGCAATTCATAGTTGCACCATACTTGCTTTGTAGTGAGATCACAGGACAGTGGCCTGTGATGAGTCCTGTTTGTGTAGGATTTCTGGTGTAGGCATAACGTGTGTATGGTAGCTAGCACATTGGGATCTTTAAATGTTGACATAAAACAATATCCATGAAATATTTGAGTCTTAGCATACTGAGTGTTTTTCAAGAGCTGGGAACTGAGTAAAGGTGAGCTTCAAACATTTCCTAGATATTGTAATAGGAGGAAAACGCTTTACTTGATGTGCTCCCTAAGCATCTTCCCATTGTCTTTCAAATCAGTAGTTCCTGTATAATCAGAGTAAGAGTGTGTCTTTTGGGCTCACAGATTTAGGAAAGTGCTGTTCTGGCAGATGGGTATTTGCTATGAGGGCACCCTGACAGGATCCCTCAGCCCTTGTTAAGTCAGAAAGCTGCCTGCGTTGTACACTTGGCCTCCCACAGCTTCCAGCCTCAAGATACATTACGTGGGAAGTATTTGCTAACCCACAACGTGAAATATGCCAAAGTAATTGGTTACTTACAATACGTGATATTTAAGTGAAGCAGGTTTTTTTGTTAAGATACTTTTATTTTGATAGCTAATAATATAACTGCTTTTGATTTACCTCAGATTTTTTAAAGAGCTCTGTGGGTTAACTTGACTTGTAAACTAGTGAAAATTTACCTAACACAGATAATACGTTGAGTAGAACGTTGGTCATATATTGATATGGGTCTGCTAATTTGAATCAATAATGCTTAATTGTCTTACAAGAAATGCTGTCACTTTGGCTGGAATAGGGTATTTTGGGAGCAGTCTGATTGGAAATGGGATCTCCAGGCAGTATCACAGTGTCTGGACTGTGCAAACGCACGGAAGGACAACGACCTCTTTCATTTAAAGAGGTAAAGAGGTGGTGCTGTGATTAAAATGAACAAATATTTGGAGAAGAAAGAAGGATCAAAACAAATGAAAGGACTTGCTCAGGACACAAACCTGCTGAGTGAGCTTAGCTTTGCAACTCAGCTGCTTCTTTGGACAGGGAGCAATGCTTGTTAGGACTCCAGTATTCCTACTAACACAAGAAAAGCACAGAGGTTTCTTTTGAGGTGTAAGTCCAGGGTGGCTGTGCACTGAAAAGGGCTGACCTCTGATGTCCCAAGACTGGCTCTAGACAGGGCTCTGAAGTGGCTGTCAACTTCCTTACATAGGGATGTAAGACAATTTTCTATAACTGTTAAATGGCTTTGTAAAGCATTTAATATTCTTGTAGGAAGCCTTGTTCAAAAGTTCATAATGTATTCAGAGATAAGTTGCTTGCAGTTTGTGTAACTGGATAATCTTTTGAAGGAGTGTGGTTGCTTCTGTTGACTGAGTATGTGTGTAGCAGATGGATAGTCCAAGAATTTTTGCTGCTCATTCTCTCCTGTATTGAAGTTGCAGCTTTGAATAATGTAATGATGGTTTCTATCTCGACACAGCTGCTCTAGAATACACAGTACTGTCTTCCTAAGTTGTAAAACTGACTCATTTGTAACTAAGGCAAGCTAGTAGGCTTTACCCTTCAAAAATATTGAAACTGATTTTAAAAAGAACTATTTTAAAAATCCAGATTACCTCCAACTGCTTTTAGGCTTATCAAATTACTTTGGATCTATATCTCTTCAAGATTTTATTTTAATGCTTTTTACCTAATTAACCTAAATCTGGACATTATTCCAAGCCATCCCTTCCTGAAATATACTACTCCTTTCTTTCAACTTTACTTTTCTCTTCTGATTTTGCCTAGAACAAAGAAAAACTATTACAATTTCAAGGAATTGATAAGAACTACTCATCAGAAGAGTTCACTGAATAGGTGGTGATATCATTTACATTTTGGATAAGTCCAGTGACAAATAATGATGCCAATTCTAGTCTGAAGTAATCCAAAAATCATTGAGAAAAAATGAACCATATAAAAATACAGAATTTCAGTAATTCTGCATGGAAATGCTTAATTGTTACTTCTTTGAGGGAAAATTTTCAGTAGTTTAATGTACCCTGCCTCATTTTTCTATGGCATCATATATAATAGATGTCCTCTACTTTTCTGTTTCGTTGAAGCAGTGAGCATGGTGATCTAATTTAATCTCAAGGAAACAGCTTAATGCTTGAAGGTGTTTCTTGTGGGGTTTAGTTTTTCTCTTGACACTGTTCATTAAAACTCTTCAGGAGATGCTTAATTTTTCTTACATGTTCCTGTGTGCCCTTGTTCTTCTTGCCTAAAGTTGTGCTAAGTCATCTTTGCTTCTAGGTCTTTGAAAGGCAATTTCATCATTGCACCTCTCTGTCTTCCCTAGCTGTTTGGCCAACCTTAATTTCATGTAGGGGCATTTGAAAAAAAGCTTATTTGTCTCTCAAAGTCTACAATTGAATTGTCTTGGAGACCTGTAGATTCATACAAATCTCTGGTGCTTTTCAGGTGTTGTAAGCTAACACAGTTGAGGAGAGGAAGCACACCATTTTTGTGACCCTTGAAAGGAGAGCATAGTTCTGTAATGGTTCCCCCCACCTAATCTGGTAGGACTCTTTATTTTATATTTCTTGAAACTCTTTTTTTTTTCTTCCCCCTAGTTTTGTGACTTCATGCACTTGATAAGATTTTAAAAAATCAATTTCTAACTCCTTCCTGCTCATGTCTGAGTTAATTTGAAAAGATACACAATGTAGGTTTTTATGATTTTTAAAAAGTCACATTTTACGTGGGAAGGATTTACTTTCAGCCAAGATACTGTAACACTGAGGAAGGTAGATCACACAGAGGTCTGTCAAGTCAGGATATATAGTTAAAAGTTCCCTCCATAGGAATTGGTAAAGTTACACCCAATTAACTACTTTCTACAAAATACAGAAGGAAAATGGATGCTCTTTACAGAATTGCAAACCTTTGTAAAAGATGCTTGTTTCTGTTGTCTATACTGTTTCCTGGGAAAATCAGAAAAGAAACCTTTGAAAATTCCTGTTAACAGGAGTCTGGGGAATAGTTAATGGTCTCACTTATACAACCAAATATTTCTTCCTTCAATTTCTTCCTTCAATTGACTCTTTTGAAATCTTAATTTTACTCTATAATTTCCAACAACCAAGTGATATCTATACAAACTGGATTTTATTTTTTTGTGCTGCATCATAGTTTTATATATGTAGTTACTGTGGGCTAGAAACTTTTTGATTAATGTTGTGGACTAAAAGTGATTTTGTTTTAGTTTCCATTTTTATTTGGAGCTCCTTAGGTTTGAATCTACATAAGTAAGGAAGGAATTTGGCCAATGTTATAGTGACCAGATCAGTGTGAGAACTGGTGTGCCAAAGGTCTAGTGATAGGCTAAAGATTTGGAGGAGAATAAAGGCTTACATGTTTTTCAAAACTTCAGTCATGCAAGAAATGAGTAATTCAGCCTTTCAGTATTGGTCTGTACTAGTTAGAAAAACTTGTGGGCAGCATCAAGGTGGTATTTGAAATTTTGCACAGTGGCCATTAGACTTTGGCCTAACATCCTACACCTCCAAAGGAACAGAAATGCAGCACATAACACTTGTTATAAAAAGCTTGTTTGTCCTGGGAGAAATCCCTTTCTCCTGTGTTCAGTCTTCCTCTTAATTCTCTGATAAATGCTAGAGTAGTCTGAGGATTTCGTTGGAAAGCTGTGGAAGAAAGACAAAGTAGAAGACTGTTTCCATGCTTCTCCTTTAAGTAAAATTTTAGTGAGACTCTTAATATATGTAATTGATTTTTCCCTTCCAACCAATGGCTTATTGATGCAGAAACAGTATCCTGACTAATCAAACATCAGTTAATGTGACTTAAAAACAACCATGTAAAGATATTGGAGTTGTTTTTAAAAAACTGAAGGAGGCGGTGAGGTGGACTTGGTTGATAGTTTATTCATATTACGGAATGTTTTTTGGAGATAAGCCTTACCAGGAATTCTTGCAAGAAAGACTTATGTGGATAAGGAACTGGGCAAGATAAAAAACCAACATCAAGATTTAGTAGGCAGCCTCTGTAATGGAGGAAGATTGGTGTTAGGATTCCGCTGGCGTCCTGGTGATACTCAGCTGTTTGAACAGCCTGGAAGAAAGAGTAAGTGCTGAGATGAGGCAGTTTGCTTGATGCTACAAAGGTAATTGAGGTATTGCATATATAGCCCAAGTGTGAACCATTAGAGAAAAATAGTGAGAGGCTGAATGGCTGTTAAAATAGATTAAATTCAGTATAGACAATTGCAGAGTGATACAGTTTTTACGTATGGTAGAAAGAAAATTAATTCTAGTCTTATATATAATAACTGAGTTGGAAATTACTGTTGTTCAGTGGTCTTAAGGCTAATAGTAAATGCTTTCTGGAAGTGGTTAGGTTAATGTTGACAAACACAGGACAGAATTGTTGGGAAAGGGAAGAATGGAGAACTCAATACACAGCAGTTAAAATCCATGGTTTCTTCTTCTCTCGAGTAGTTATTTTCTCCCTTCTCACATCCTCCTCAACTACCCATCTCATTTACTGCAAAGGATGTAGTAGAACTGGAAAATGTCTACAGGAGGGCAGGAATGGTTAGAGAGATGGAAGGTCTGTCTTCAAGGAATGGTTTAAATCTCACGGTGCGTGAAAAGTATGTAGGAGAAAAAGAGGGTTCCCTTTTTTGCTCCCAAACCAAGAACTGAAGGATTTCAAATTAGCTGAAAAGTCAAAACCAAAGAGTATTTCTTCACACAGTTGTGAGCCTGTGAAATGTCTCACAACAGGATATTGCAGGGCTAAAACTCAGGTCAACAACAACCAGCAGAGTTTGTGAGTGAGAAACATGCTGTGGTGTTTCTACTGTTTAACTCCCATCTCTGGCTCAAGAAGTCCAAAGAGACCATTAGGAACTAGTAACTTTGTTCTTGCCTTTTTTTCAAGTTCCTTCCTCTTTCTGGATCTAATCAGAGAAAAGATAGTGATGGAGAGGGGACTTTTGGTGTTATCTGGCATGGTCATTCAGATCTTCATATGGAAATGTATTTGGTGTCTAAGTTAGCAAAGATGAATTCATGAATTTAAGATGGGAAAGTACTTCTGTAGACAGTGTTAAATTCGGGCTTCTGCTCGAACCTTGGCTAACTTCAAAGCTAATCTGAGTTGCTCAGAGTCCTGCCAAGTTCTGAAAGTTTTTGAGGGTGGAGATTCCGCCACCTTTCTGGGCTGCTGTTCCAGTCCTTACCAAGTCTTCTGATTGAAATATTTTTTTTATGTCCAGCTGGAATTTTCTTTAGTGACAGTTGTCAGCTCAGCCTCCTTCCTTTTTGCTCTGTAACTCCGGAAAGTCTGGCCAGCTCTTATCTGTGACCTTCACCTTTCGGTAGTAGAAAGCTTCTATCAGATTGTGCTGCTTCCAGCTCCCTGTAGCCTTCCCTTCTGCCACGGAAACAAGCCTGCCCCTCTCAGCTTCTCTTGGATTTCTTTTTTTTAATCCTCCAGTGGTGGCAGCCTTCTGGACTCTCTCCAGTCTGTCAGCATCTCTTTTTTAGGGGGAGGAGGGGAGTGACCTGAAAACCAGACTCAGTATTCCAGATGAGTCTGCATGCTGAGCATAAACAATGGCTCCTCTCAACCCACTGCCTTTAGTCTTGCTAATGCAGCCTGAGGTGGGGGTAACCATTGCCATGAGAGCCTGTTGCTGATTCATGTCCAACCTGCTGTCCATCAGGACCTCTGCATCTTTTCTTGCACTGGTGGTCCTAGCCAGTTACTGCACAGCCAGTGCTGAAGGCTGGGGTAGTTTTGTGCCAGAGACAGGACCCTGGTGTTTGCCTTGATTACGTTTCATAAAGTTTTTGGTGTGTTTCTGCAGCTTGTCATTTTTTCTGAATGGCAGCTCCAGCACACATTTATCAAGCACTCCACTGGTTTGTCCTCTGTGAGCTTTCTAACTTTGTGCTCTGTAGTGCAGATGGTTGAAGATGACATGTTGGAGCTGATAACATTCCAGGGGTGTCACGTAGTACTTGCAGATGGCCATCAGGAAACTTTAGAACCACTGACCATTATTCTTAGAGCCTGACTGTGCAGGCAGTCCCTCTCCCATCTTGTGTTCAGCCACTCAGTCCATGTCTCTCCTCTTTGGGTACAAGTGGGACAATGTCAAAAACCTCACTAATATTGGCATGAAAGGCTGTCAGCATGCTCCTGCCATTCAGAGATAGTCAGTTCATCACTGAGAGCAAACAGTTGTTGTCAAGCTTGATTTGCTTATGACAAACCTGGGCTGGTTATTCCTAGTCACCTTTGTAAGCTTGGAAATGGTTTCTGTATGATTTTTTTTTCCTGTAACTTCCACACAAGAACTGAGATGAGGCAGACCAGCCTACAGTTTTTGTGATCCTCCAGGTTCTCTTCTTGGAGAAGAGTCACAAAACTTGTCTTTTTCAGTCACGGACAACTTGTCTTGTTCACCACGACATTCCAGCAATGGTAGCAGGTTTGCAGTGTCATCCAAGAGCTCTCTCCTTTCCTTGCTTCTGCTCCTGTGTACCTGTGTACCTTCAGCTTGCTTTGGACTTCTTACATGAGTGAATAGCACCTCTCTCCCCAGACTCATCAGGAAGGCTTAGAAGACCTTACCAATAAAGACAGAGAAGGCATTTAAAAGTGAGGATTTGTTGTCCTTTGTAGCTAGGTCACAAACTCAATTCTGTAGATGCTTTTTATCTTCTTTAAGCTGCTTGTGTCTATAAGGCCCTGGTCATTGCAATTACTTATTTGAGGTCTAGTCAAATGAAGTGGATGTATGTGTTGGCTGGGATTGTAACGAGTGCTGGATTTCTAGCTGTGACTCAAGGCTTTTGAGGCTGGACAACTACAACACCTCTGCAAAGAAGACCTTGCCACAGTTCATGTTTGTTTTGTTATGTTGTACTCTATCCCAAGCAGAAAGCCTTTCAGCAGTGTCTGAATTCAATTTGTTTGGAAACCCCAGGTGCTCAGTGAGTGACAGTTTTAGAAATGTGCAACAGGCTAAAAGTTTGCCACATTCCTTAAATGCCATTCAGCTGCTTAATAGAATTCAAGGTGCTGAGATGAACATAAGTCCAGTTTGGATGTCTGACTTCCAACAACATAAATGCCATTGAGGTAGCAAAGCTTTTTAAGCTTTGATCACTATAATTAATGAACTTCTATCTGTGGAAAATGGTCTGCATTCTCCTTTCCCTTATGATATTGTTAAAGGCTATAGATGGTATGTTCTCATCACATGTTTTCTAAAGGCATTTTTCTGTTAGTCTGTAGAGATAAGCAAGAGCTGAGGTGGGAGTGTGTTCTGCAGCTGTTTCTATATCTTCAGTTTATGGATAGAGCATGAAGTGTGCAAATGTAGATACATTCAGAAAACCTTAAGAAGAAAAGGAAAATTAATCTCAGTAAAATCTTCATAATGAGTGTAAAAGCAAAATGCATTGTAGGATGCTGTGTAAAGGATTGGCTGGTTTGGAATCATAGAATGGTTTTCTTTGAAGGGAACTTAGAGATAATTTAATTCCAACCTCCTTGCCATGTCCATTAGACAAGGTTGCTGAAAGCCCCATCCAACCTAGCCTTGAACACTTCCAGGGATGTCTCTGGATAACCTATGTCAGGGCCTTACCACCCTCACAGTAGAGAATTTCTTCCTCATATCCACTCTAACCATGCCTCTGCCATTTTGAAGCCATTCCTTCTTCTCCTGTCACTCCATGCCCTTGTGAAAAGTCCCTTTGTAGCTCCTTTATAGCCCCATTACATACTGGAAAGTGCCAGAAGGTCTTCCCAGAGCCTTCTGTTCTCCTGGCAGGACACCCCCAGCAGAGGGGCTCCAGCCCTCTGATCACTTTTGTGGCCTCCTCTGGACTTGCTCCAGCAGGTCCATGTTCTTCTTATATTTGGGGGCCCCAGGGCTGGGCACAGCACTGCAGGTAGGGCTTTGCAAGAGTAGAGTAGAGGGGAAGGTTGCCTCCCTTGACCAGCTACTCACACTTACTTGATGCAGCCCTGTATGCAGTTGGCTTAATTTCTTTATTTCTTTAAATATTTATTTGCAGGCTAATAATTAACATTTGAGAAGTGTATACAGTTGGCAAAACATCAGGTTACAATATATGCAAGCATTTAATACTTGCTGGAGTTTTTTTTCTACTTGTAATATGTTTTCAAAAACCTCAGGAAAATGCAATCATTTAGTAAGTGACTGGCTTATTGAAAAATTTATTTTTATGAAAATATACTTAGTGTTAAATTCACTGTACTTAAGGGTATTTCAAGTTACATTTGATATGGCTTATGAAAAGAGAGATTGCCTACAGTTGCCCAATTTGAACAGTTTTAGCCACTTCATGATTTGAGAACTCTGCGCTGCTTTGGTACCTTATTTGCATTCATGGGTAGGAAGAGGTCTGTGTTTGGGCTGAAGGCCAGGTAGTAAACATCACAGCTGAGTTCCTAAGTGTACACTTAAAAACTCCCCCTGACATCCTTAGCTCTGCAATTTTCTGCTCCCTGCACTCAACTGAACGACCAGGTTGTAGCTCTCATGGCAGTTCTTCCTCCTCTTCCACCAGTTCAAGCTTGTACGCCCAGAACAAGCCTCTTCTAAGTCTTGTCTCCACAGCTCGAGGTTGTTGGAGCATGTTCTGGGACAGCACACCACTTTTTTGGCTTTCTAAGACCAGAATGAATTAACTCCTGAAATAAAGAAAATATTTGGATCCGGTTAATCAGTTGTCTCTGCCTCTTTGTTAGCATTTAGCACCTGGAAACAGTCATGCTACAGTTGCAGAAGCCTCCAGCCAAGCAGACTTTCCTTCACATCACAGCAACATTTTGATCTTGGAAAAACTTGTGTTACTGTAATTTTACCCCTTGTGTAGGTTGTTCTAATTTCAGTCAAATTCCTTTTCACTAGGTTTAAGTTTGACCTGGTTGTACATACTTAGGTTGAATAATGTGTCTGCAGCTGTGGAAGCTGATGAACAAAAGGAGCAGAATCTATTTAGTGCCACTGGATTTAAATGTGCTGCCTACTAATATTTTACAACTCTCCTTTGTATCCTCTTGTATGTTCATGGTATGAGCCAACTGGGTGTGGTTTTTCAAGCTCTAACGAGTAGGACAAGTTGGTATTGTGCTTATACAGAACACATTCTGGTCAGTACTTGCTGCTTTATTTCAGTTTTTTTAGTACCTGATTTATTCTTTTTTTCCTTAAGGTAATGCTTCCCTAAGCTGAGTTCTGTAGATCACTCTTATTTCTAAATAATATCTGTGTAATTCAGGTTTGGTCATAGAATGGTACTGGCAGGAAAGATTCAAAGTCTTGAATAGGTTTATGGCAATTAATGAGATGTAAATCTTGCATCTGTCTGTTGGTCTGAAAAGTTTGGTGTTCACAGTGTTCTACCAATGGTACCTGAAAATCAAAGTGAACTATAATTTAAAATTTTTAGAATTGCATTGTCCAGAACACTTTCTTATGTGTTCTCCTTCCATTAACTTTTGTTATTGGTGGAAAAAAATGATCCTATCAGTACAGTGCCTGTACTGTTGAAGGATTCTGCAGTAAAACAAGCCAGAGCTGGGGAGCTGGGTCTTTGCACTTTGGAGCTGTAGGAGTTCCAGATAAAGTTCCAGATAAAATGCTGCTTTGTAAGGAATGTAGCAGTTGCAGTTCTAAACTTTGGCATTCATAGACTCTGGTCCTGTAAATTAAGTGTAAAAGCTGTATCTAGATCGATTTACAAATATTCTCATGAATGCTGTTGGCTCCATAATAAGAAAGAAGTGCCTGTGCAAATTACGAAAATCTCTTGTAAAGAATATTTACTGTCAGCTTCAGTTATGCAAATACCTTAATTGTACCTTTAATTTCCCTTGCTATGGCACTCTAAATTATGTTTCTCAATAAATTTACTTTTATTTACTTTCAGAGTATATAGTGGAAACATTTCAACTCATAGTCTCTTCCACACAAGACATTTAGATTGTTTTTATGGTAGGAGGAGAAAAGGATAAGAGAAGATGCAAAAACTTATTGCACCTAGACACANTTAGAGATAATTTAATTCCAACCTCCTTGCCATGTCCATTAGACAAGGTTGCTGAAAGCCCCATCCAACCTAGCCTTGAACACTTCCAGGGATGTCTCTGGATAACCTATGTCAGGGCCTTACCACCCTCACAGTAGAGAATTTCTTCCTCATATCCACTCTAACCATGCCTCTGCCATTTTGAAGCCATTCCTTCTTCTCCTGTCACTCCATGCCCTTGTGAAAAGTCCCTTTGTAGCTCCTTTATAGCCCCATTACATACTGGAAAGTGCCAGAAGGTCTTCCCAGAGCCTTCTGTTCTCCTGGCAGGACACCCCCAGCAGAGGGGCTCCAGCCCTCTGATCACTTTTGTGGCCTCCTCTGGACTTGCTCCAGCAGGTCCATGTTCTTCTTATATTTGGGGGCCCCAGGGCTGGGCACAGCACTGCAGGTAGGGCTTTGCAAGAGTAGAGTAGAGGGGAAGGTTGCCTCCCTTGACCAGCTACTCACACTTACTTGATGCAGCCCTGTATGCAGTTGGCTTAATTTCTTTATTTCTTTAAATATTTATTTGCAGGCTAATAATTAACATTTGAGAAGTGTATACAGTTGGCAAAACATCAGGTTACAATATATGCAAGCATTTAATACTTGCTGGAGTTTTTTTTCTACTTGTAATATGTTTTCAAAAACCTCAGGAAAATGCAATCATTTAGTAAGTGACTGGCTTATTGAAAAATTTATTTTTATGAAAATATACTTAGTGTTAAATTCACTGTACTTAAGGGTATTTCAAGTTACATTTGATATGGCTTATGAAAAGAGAGATTGCCTACAGTTGCCCAATTTGAACAGTTTTAGCCACTTCATGATTTGAGAACTCTGCGCTGCTTTGGTACCTTATTTGCATTCATGGGTAGGAAGAGGTCTGTGTTTGGGCTGAAGGCCAGGTAGTAAACATCACAGCTGAGTTCCTAAGTGTACACTTAAAAACTCCCCCTGACATCCTTAGCTCTGCAATTTTCTGCTCCCTGCACTCAACTGAACGACCAGGTTGTAGCTCTCATGGCAGTTCTTCCTCCTCTTCCACCAGTTCAAGCTTGTACGCCCAGAACAAGCCTCTTCTAAGTCTTGTCTCCACAGCTCGAGGTTGTTGGAGCATGTTCTGGGACAGCACACCACTTTTTTGGCTTTCTAAGACCAGAATGAATTAACTCCTGAAATAAAGAAAATATTTGGATCCGGTTAATCAGTTGTCTCTGCCTCTTTGTTAGCATTTAGCACCTGGAAACAGTCATGCTACAGTTGCAGAAGCCTCCAGCCAAGCAGACTTTCCTTCACATCACAGCAACATTTTGATCTTGGAAAAACTTGTGTTACTGTAATTTTACCCCTTGTGTAGGTTGTTCTAATTTCAGTCAAATTCCTTTTCACTAGGTTTAAGTTTGACCTGGTTGTACATACTTAGGTTGAATAATGTGTCTGCAGCTGTGGAAGCTGATGAACAAAAGGAGCAGAATCTATTTAGTGCCACTGGATTTAAATGTGCTGCCTACTAATATTTTACAACTCTCCTTTGTATCCTCTTGTATGTTCATGGTATGAGCCAACTGGGTGTGGTTTTTCAAGCTCTAACGAGTAGGACAAGTTGGTATTGTGCTTATACAGAACACATTCTGGTCAGTACTTGCTGCTTTATTTCAGTTTTTTTAGTACCTGATTTATTCTTTTTTTCCTTAAGGTAATGCTTCCCTAAGCTGAGTTCTGTAGATCACTCTTATTTCTAAATAATATCTGTGTAATTCAGGTTTGGTCATAGAATGGTACTGGCAGGAAAGATTCAAAGTCTTGAATAGGTTTATGGCAATTAATGAGATGTAAATCTTGCATCTGTCTGTTGGTCTGAAAAGTTTGGTGTTCACAGTGTTCTACCAATGGTACCTGAAAATCAAAGTGAACTATAATTTAAAATTTTTAGAATTGCATTGTCCAGAACACTTTCTTATGTGTTCTCCTTCCATTAACTTTTGTTATTGGTGGAAAAAAATGATCCTATCAGTACAGTGCCTGTACTGTTGAAGGATTCTGCAGTAAAACAAGCCAGAGCTGGGGAGCTGGGTCTTTGCACTTTGGAGCTGTAGGAGTTCCAGATAAAGTTCCAGATAAAATGCTGCTTTGTAAGGAATGTAGCAGTTGCAGTTCTAAACTTTGGCATTCATAGACTCTGGTCCTGTAAATTAAGTGTAAAAGCTGTATCTAGATCGATTTACAAATATTCTCATGAATGCTGTTGGCTCCATAATAAGAAAGAAGTGCCTGTGCAAATTACGAAAATCTCTTGTAAAGAATATTTACTGTCAGCTTCAGTTATGCAAATACCTTAATTGTACCTTTAATTTCCCTTGCTATGGCACTCTAAATTATGTTTCTCAATAAATTTACTTTTATTTACTTTCAGAGTATATAGTGGAAACATTTCAACTCATAGTCTCTTCCACACAAGACATTTAGATTGTTTTTATGGTAGGAGGAGAAAAGGATAAGAGAAGATGCAAAAACTTATTGCACCTAGACACATTCTAAATGATCTATAGTACTACCAGCTGAAATTGAAAGTTCAATTGTTCTAAATGTCCTATGAACACAAACTCTGCCAGAAGTCTGCGAGCTGAAGAGACAGAGCACAGGAAATGGGAGCTGCTACTCCTCTTGAGTGCAGATAAGGAACTAGGGAAAAGGGAGCTTAAACACAGACTTTTTTTCCAACTGGCTAGATCTGTGTCCAACTGACTGCTCAAAATTTAACAAAAGCACTTCCTGTAGTAAAAAAGACACCTTAAATTAATAGTAGCTTATGAAAGTCTTTATTGATGCAGATTTTCAGTGGGGCATGGAAAGCTGATTAGCAAAATACTTTCAGAAATATTTTTTGGTGAACAGTAAGAAAAATGCAGTGGGGGAAAAAGAAGGGAAGAAGTTGTCTTAATGCTGTCTAGTATCAGGTCTTGAAGTTGGAAATGAGTTTCTATGTTCAAAACCATGAGATATCAACATAATGGCCCCCTAGAACATCCATTTTATCTGTGTGTCTCTAAAATATTTCATATTCTTTGTGGAAATGGAAAAGAGAAATGAGGGTTGGAGATGGAAGGTTGTTTTATAGGCAACTAAGAGGTGTTGAAGCCTATTATTTGTCATGGTTTATGTGGTTTCAGTTTTGAGTGGGTGTAGTGCTGGGATTTTAGGGCAAATTGTGTAAGGAAAAAAACTGTTTTGATTTGATGCTTCTTGTGGTAAAGTCTTGTCTGTCATTTGTTTAGGTCTTAGTTTGCAATACCAAAACCCATTAAATAGATCATTTCAGTCTTGAGGAGAGGAGCCCTTTCATATCTTATCAGGATTATCCTTGTGTTTTATTACTACTACAAATAAGCACAACCTCTTGTAGGCAATTCAAAGCCTTGAAAAGCAAATACTTTGGCTCATCTTCCTTCCTCTGAACCAGTGTTCTCTAATGGGGGATTACAGTGGTTATTTAGGAACCTCTTTGTTAATAGAGCCCAGAAGGGGTGTGGCCCTTGCAGATACTTTCTTGCATGCAGATAATTAGGAGGAGGAAAACAGAGACCTTGATATAATTGATTAGAAGTTATATGCTTGAAAGATTTGTAATCAAACATATACGTGATATGTACCAAACAGAAGACTGATTTGTGTTTCCTGTTTTACCTTTAACATGGATAATCTGATTGCTAGCTAAATTATGCCTTTGATTAATGGAAAAGCAATCAAGATTATCATAACTACGTGAAAGAACTTCTCATGGACTTTTAAAAGATTAAAGATATGGATGAATTAAGTGTATAACACTGGAATGTTTTTAAAAATTCCTGTTTCTGTGAAGTAATAGAACTTCCTGTCTAAATTGCTTATGCTGCCATGTAGTGGAAGCAATTTAACACGTCCTGTAAGCTTTCCCCAAATCATTCACCAGGCTGTAGGCTGCTCCCATATCTGTGTCCTTGGTGGCCCTCAGTAGCAATTTTGATACGACTGCTCCGTAAAGCTGTGGGACAAGTAGGACAGGAGACCTCTGAGACTGGTTAGTCTCTTAACTCAGGAATGGAGCATTAGAGGAAATCACCCACTTTAGTCATACATTGTTGGCTTTTATCATGAAAAGAAAATTTACTTGGGGTTTCTCTTGGCATTCCGTGTAGTCCTTGGGGAAGTAATACTAAAAAGTAGTCTTTCATGGGTAGAAGTATGTAGGAGACTTGTTGGATTTCCTGAATAACTGCTGGTGTACTATGTATAAATTTTTTAGTAGCTAGTATACATTATACATGCTTTCTCTCAAAGGTAACTTTCCTTTTTTTAATTAATTCCTGAAGGGAAGAAATGTAAACTTAGAAAGTCATGTTCTGAAGGGTGATCTCTTAATTGCAATTTAATTTGTAGCTTTGCTTTTGTAGGTACACATTTGTCTTTGCTTTCTCTTGTCCCTGGACTGTATCCATCAGTGCTTCCCCCAGCCAAAGCAGAATAGGTGAATCTGGAATCAGAAAAGAAACTGCAGAATTTTCCCTGTTGTATTTTCATAATCTTTGAAGTGTGAGCTCCTTGCTGAGAGAACTTAAATAAGGGCTTTAATAGGAGAACTCAAGTTCAATCAATGACCTGTAGTGCCCTGGAAACAAGGTGTTCTTCGGGCTGCATCAGATGAAACCATCAATCTTTCTAAGCTCTAGAGGGCCTGACTTCTAAAGTACAGAACTTCTAATGACTTGGTATTTCCCCTCCAGGTGCCATATGAAACACTGAACAAACGATTTCGAGCTGCACAGAAGAACATTGACCGGGAGACCAGCCACGTTACCATGGTGGTGGCGGAGCTGGAGAAGACACTGAGCAGTTGTCCTGCTGTGGATTCAGTTGTCAGTCTCCTGGATGGAGTGGTTGAAAAACTCAGTGTTCTGAAACGAAAGGTGAGTGGTGTTCTACCTTCATTGCAATGCTGTTTGCTTGGATTTTCTTTTGAAGATAGCAGGCATTACTGGCTCTTTAAAGGCCTTGGAATGCAGTGAAACCTTGCTTCTCTGTGCTTAAGAAACATGATTTGCTAATCCTTGTCTAAGTGTAACAAACATCTGTTGAGAGGTAAAATTAATATATATTTATAGTCCTGGAAAGCACTTTCTTTACTAACAGAAAAGAAATAGTGGCAAAATGAATTGATTTGTATGAATTCTTGCTTGTCTAATGGAAAGGTTTGTGCAACTGCATTAATTGATTGCTGGAATAGTGAAACAGGTAGAAGATCAAGCTGAAAAATGTGAAACCCCCAGTGCAGGAATGGTTGTATGCATTGTTGAGACTTCTTTGCAGAAGAAAGTGCAAGTTGTCCTGGATTATTACTTGAAAATGTTTTATAAACTCTCAACTTGCAATTTGAAAGATTCCTAGGGAATATTAAGAGCCTTTTAAACAAAATTTGGCAGGATAACCTGCTTCTAGCTGTTAAGCTTGAACAAAATACAACCAGCCTTTCATGCTTTTACCATGTCTTTCTTAGAAAAAGATGTATGTGTTCTCAGAAAAAGAAGTATAAGCCATCCTTATTTTGGATGGGAATATTACTCATCCCTAGAGTCATCAGAACACTTACTTGAAACAAGTCTTGCAGAAAAATGAAAATAGCTCTGTCGCCTGACTTGAGAGCAGTGCTTCTCCAAAAATAAATAGATGAAACATAGTAGCAGAGTCATTTCATTAAAACTTAAATGAAATAACCAACAGATATAAATCTTGAGACAGTATTAAGTGAAGCGTCAAAATACCTTGGAGGTTTGCAACATGAAAATAACACTGTCATGTGTGTTGATTTGGGGTTTTCTGCTTGAACAAGTTAGCCCAGGTGTTGAGAAGCTGTTCTGCAAAAGACTTCATAAATTAATTGCTCTTTTCATCCTTGGATTGTGAGACTTAAAGAGGTCTTAAAGGATATGTTTTATTCACTTCTCCGTTACTTACAGAAAAATAGGAGCTGTTTCTGAAAGAGGTGTTGGATGTTGCTTGTAGGTGTGTAGTAATGATGTGGAGGAGTAAAAGTTATTTACTTGTTAAATCTTTGCTGTGTCTGTGGGGGTGTGTCTGAAGGCATTGCTGAATGTTTTGGGTGCAAAGCTTCATTTTAGTTTAATTGCTCATTTGTTTTTGACTGCCTGAAAGACTGTGGGGAACCTTATAGCTGCTCAGAAAGAACAAAAGGCAAAAAAAATTGTTTTACAGTAAAAGTCCTCTGAAATACAAAGGTCTTGTTTGTGCTCCAAACCCTCAACTCCCTCTGTCTTCTCTACAATCTCTGCCCTGAGCAAAATGATTGTTTTCTTTAAAGCCTTTGGACCCATGTGGGATCTCTGTTTCCTCCTGTGTTTAGACAAGGATCTCATGAACTGCTGAGATGGCCATAATAGAATTAGATGGTTCCTTTATTTAACACCTTACTCACTCTTAAAAGAGAACTTTTAAACACAGCAGGTTTCTTGGGTTCTGAAAATGATCCTGGGGAAACCTAGGCCTTTGTGTTTTCCCTTTTGTATCCTGTTTAATATGCTTGTTCCCTCAAGTTCCATTAATGTCCAGCAGGGCAAGTCCAGATAGACTTGCTTCAGAGGATTTTGAAAAGGATCTGTAGCCTTTCTGAGTATACTAGAAGGATCAAAAAAGCAGCAAGAGCTGTATAAGTCGAGATACAAAGCTATATAGGAAGAGCCCTTTGGAATGAGAAAGGGTCACACCTTTGTGCCTTGCTGCCTTGAGTTCTTAGTTGTATTCAGAATATTTCTCAAAGTTGCCTTTACATCTGATAAAACTGCAGACATCTAAACAGTGAAAGTATGTTTTGTCTTAAGTGTTTGCTTGCTGAATAGGAAGAGATGCAGTTTATATAACTCAGACTTCAGTAATAAAAATAACTCATGCTACAGATGTTTACATGGGTTTTAGTAAGAGACTCTTGTATAGTGACTAGTGGTTTAGATACTTGAATTTGGTATCAAGGGCCAGATCAGACTCAGCCTTAATTGGGGGGATGGAGGTCAAAAAAGCTTGGTGAGGTTTCCTTGCAACTTTTATTTCACTTTGCTTTTCAAATGCTGATCCTTCCAGAAGAAGTCAGTCTATGGGCAGGCGTGGTAAATACAATTAGGACCAGCCTGTGCTTCCAGAGCTGGAGCTGTCCTGTGTATGATACTGTAGTTCGAGTTCTGCGAAGGTCGCTGTGTCAGCATGGAGTGCACAGTGGGCTGCCAAAAGCCTGCCAGGTTCTGCCTGTACCTTCCAGCTGCCAGAGCTCTGCAGTCATTCAAACACAGGCCAGCAAGTTTAAAGTCACCACAAGGCAGCCTAATTTGCAGTTACCTCACTAGTGATGGTGCAGATGATGTTGCAAAGGTACTAACCATCCTCTGCTGGTTTGCCTTTACCTTAGCAGGCACATAAAGGTACTGCCAGCTTTCTGGAGTTCTGTAGCCTGGCATGGCCCACAGTTGTCACATGCTGGTGCTGAGTCAGCCAGCTTGGAATGATGACTTTAAGGTTCAAGGAAAACAACTATGAGCTGAGTGTTTTGGTTTTAATTTAAAAAAAAATATTGTGACAGTATCTTGGGAGGGTGGTGTGTGTTTTGTGCTGGGTATGCCAATATGTTGGTTTAAAATCATCAATCTAGTTCCTCTGGACAAATATGTTTTCCTAAGTAAAGCTCCTTAATAAGGGATGCATGTTTCCACAGTAGCAGAGTTAAATAAAATAGTACCAGTTTAACAAAACTGATGATTTTTGAAAAAGTGCTTTCAGGTCCTTGAATTACAGGTGCCCAGAGGCCAACTGTTTGTATAATTTTCATTATTACATGACTGATTAAAATGGCTCCAGTGTATTAGAAGTAATGTGGGTTTACTCTGCATCACTCCTCAGTAGAACTAATCCAGCAGGACAGCTGCAGGAAGAGGAAGCCATGCATAGGTTAGAGGTGGAAATTTTGCTTTTCAACTGTTTGGATCAGGTGCCTGCAGACCCTCACAAAACTCTTTGCAGGCTGTTACAGCACTTACTGCCATAGTTGATTCATTTCTGGTTTTGGATGAACTGCAAATTAAGCAGAAGAATATATATATTCATAATGTCAAACATACCAAAACTTACTTCTGTGCAAGAATATCTCAGAACTGGACCAGCCATGCTGAAACATATGCACTGCCACAGGAAATGTTTCTAAATGAAAGAAACACTGCTGGGAGTAACTGTATAACATGTAAAGAATGCTCACAATTACTGTGTTTTGCTTTAAAAAGAGATTGCAAATGTGCAGCTCTTACTGTCAGTTTCTACTTTTTAGGCCGTTGAGTCAATCCAGGCTGAAGATGAAAGTGCCAAGCTCTGCAAACGCAGGATCGAGCATCTGAAGGAGCACAGCAGTGACCAGCCAGCTGCTGCCAACATGTGGAAGAAGAAGCGCATGGATCGTATGATGGTGGAACATCTCCTGCGCTGTGGCTACTACAACACAGCTGTAAAACTGGCCAGACAAAGTGGTATTGAGGTGGGTGGCAATGTGGACTAACTTGCTAACAAGATGGTAGCAAAGAGGAAGTTGGAAAATGAGAACAAGCTGCTTTAGCCCTGTAGCACTTGTTTTTATGTATTGGTGTGCCTTCACTGCTACTATTTATCTGTTAATGTTTTTAGGCTTGAGTTTGTTCTCCTTACTTGGTGTATATTGTGGTTTAGTGTATTAAATAAGTCAAAATTGAAGGTATAATTTTTAGTCACAAATTAAATGCTTTTAGATAAACACCTTGCCCTGTTAAAACTCAGATTAATTCTCAAATGTCATACAAAATTTCTTTTTAGAGGCCTTTAGGCTGCTGATTAAGCAGGTGGTGGAGCTTCCCATCTGTCTAGCCTCACTCAGCTGATATGTGTAGGTGACCAGACTGAGCAGAACAGCATTTGCTGATTGCGGGAACAACTGTTCTATTGTATCTTCCTCGATTAATGCTCTGTGAGGAAGGCTGGCTTTTACTTGGGAAAAGAAATTTTGATACAATTTGGGTTTTTTAGTAGCCATTGTATCTTACATGATCCTAAGAGCATTTTGCTACTTTGCTTGTTTCACCATTTCGTGATGTTGCTTTCGTTTTCACTGGTTAGCTAGCTGGGCCAAGTTTGCTTGGGCTCACAGTGGGTTATGAAGTGTTTGGAGTTTGTGTACTTTGGTGTAGCTCCCTTATATAAAGCAATGAATCCTCACTGTGGTCCTCTGGTAGCCACGAGGACATTAAAACTGATCTTTTAAGAATTTGCTGTTTGCCTAGAGAAAACATGTTTTGCAGATTTTAAGGCAGCCTTTGCTATTTGGTCGTGAGTGATCCTTGAATCTTAAGTTCTTTTGCTATTCCTGATTCCAGAAGGTGTGCTAGTAATATCTTACTCTTATAAAGATGCTGAAAGTGGAGTTCTGTTACATGACTTATGTACTTTGCCTTTCTTAAGAGGAATAGTTGAACACATCTCTGTCATTTTGTTGGGGAAAAAGATATTTTTGTTACTGACGTCAAATTAGAGCTTATGTACTTGTTCTTTGTCTTATAACAGGGACCTATCTGTCATGTGTCCCTTATTCCTTGGCTGCTTTGGTCTAATCCTGTTCAGCCAGCAGCAATTTCAGTAAATGCCAAATAGGAAATAGCTGAATAGAAGTGAGAGGGGAAGTGGGTTACAAAGTATTAATAGGAAATAGTCCTGAAAAAATCAACTGAAGAGGCTGTTGTGCCTCACTAGAGATACAGCCCCTGCACCTGAGTCAAAAATACCCAAGGCAATCATGCTGGATAACTGCAGCTTGACTGGTCAGCAGCTCTCCCACTTGTGGTAGATGCTTCCCTCTGTTTTGAGCAGGAGCTCATCTCTGCTGAATCATCATGTTACTGTACCTACTAGGGCTGCTGAAAAAGCACTATGGAAATATTTTCACTTTCATAGCAAGCTCTATTATGCCTGATTAAGTAATGCTTCACTTTGGTTTAGACACGAGCATGGAAGTCTGTCATGATACACTGCAAGACCCTGTGGTAAAAGCATCATACTCGTGAAGCCTTAAAGCCTTTCATTCTGTTTGTTGAACAGAAAATGTTGTGTTTAAAAGGAAGTTTTAAATAAGATTATTTACCTTCTGCCTGCAAGCCTAACTCTTTTTATTTGCATAACACCAAAGTAACACAAATAACACAGAATGTAGTTGCACATTGAATGCACTAAGGACATTTTTCTTCTAGTTTGCTCAAATTATGCATTTTAGTCAGCATTACAGTTTGCTTTGGCTTAATGAAGATAAGGCTTTGCTCAGTTTCTCTGCTTTGCACTTGGTCATTCTTTACTGTATGGTGAACCTCTTTGTGAACAGCTTTTACAGTGTAGGATACTGGGACTTGGTTATCACATAGAATTTGTGGGTTTACTGGTTTAATAAGACAGCATTGCTGTTTCTTTTTGTTCCTTTCTTGCTGAAGGATGTGAGCATTGAAATGTTCTCTGATGTTTACTAATGTAGCTTTGCTGTAGAGATTACAAAATACCATGTTACTCTCTCATCCAAAGTATTCTTTGTTTACTTTGGTCTCACTTGGAATGTTGATTAATATCCCCACCACCAGTCTTGTCTTTGTGTTGTTACCACTGGGTAGACACTATACCCTAAATAAGAACCTGAAAAAAGGTGCTATTACTGTTCAGCTTGTCCAGCAGCCAGAGGTGAGGCTGGTGGACAAGTTGAGCATGGCCCAGCAATGCACTCTCATGGCAAAGACAACTCAACAGCACTCTGGGTTGCACTGGGATCAGCAGCAGCAGGAAGGGAGGTGATCCAGCCCCTCTACTCAACACTGATTAGACCTGTCTGGAGTTCTGTGCCCAATTCTGGGCTCCCCAGCAAACATGGGGACTTGTGGAGTCTCCCTGTACTTGGAAATGCTCAAAACCAGACTGGAATGGGGAAGATCCCACCTGTTAGGGGTGACCCTGCTTTGAGTGGGGAGACTACACAAGTTCCAGAGGTCCCAACCTCAACCATTCTGTGATTCTGTTCCTCTGACTGCAGGGCAAGTGGCCGAGGTGCCCTTTGTTGCTCTTAGGAAAGGCTGAAGGAAGCAGCTCTTTCCAGTTCAGTTGTAGTTGGGGATCCCAGGTTAAACACTTTCCAGTTGCTGTTAGACCAGTCTTGGGAGCAAGTCTCAGCCTGCCTGATTTAAGTTTCTTGTGTGGCTCCTGACTATGAAGAGACCTGCAGAGCTGCCAAGGTGCTTCATGGGTGAAGCAGGTCAGAAAGGATTCTGCTTCAGTGACCAAAGGAAAGCCATTAAATCATCCCTGTGTTTGAGCAAACTGTCTGCTGTGTGCTCTTGGCAAAGATTGACTGCCTGCCATAGTGTCCAATTCTAAGAGTTTTTGATGGGCTGTGACAAATTTTAGGCTATTTTCTAAATTAATTACCTTCATAGGAATGATAGGCTATGAAGTCTTGTAATAGAACATGAGTGCTTAAAACCATGGTTATAAACTAGAAAGCAAACAGAATGGAAAGAAATGCTGAATGTGAAAAATTATAGGGAAGTTTTAAATATCAGAGTTATGTACTAGCTCAAGAAAGGAATAACTTTGGACATCGGGCATTTATACAGAATGAAGTTATGGCAATATAAGAAATAAATTCCAAACATGAAATATTTGTTGTATATCTTTAAAGAAAAGTAATGCTGCTTGGGAAAGTAAACCAAAATGAGTAATATTAAAATAAGAACTGACAGTCAAAGACAGACATGTCATGTCTGTGCCAGAGTAAATACGGGGTAGAAGGGATTCTATTGTGGACTTTTTCTTGGTATCTTCTGGCTCCATATTGATGCGAAAACCAGTTTGGATTGAAGATACACACTAGATGTTTAAGGGTTTTTTGTTGCATATGAAAAAAACTCATTAGTATTGGTTTATTAGACTAAATAGAATCAAAATAAGGTCATTATTACAACCTTGCAATGCCACACCAATATAAAAACGCCTATTTTCATCTGCAGATTCATATTTTCAGCTAGCTGGCAAGGTTGTCTGTTAACTTCAGCTTTGTTATTTCATGTTCTGCTACATTGCTATCTCATTTCTGTGCCATTAATTGATATTCAAATCTAGTTTAGGAAGTGTGGTGTTCCAGTAGGAAGTTGGGTTCTGTTTGTACATAAATTTTATAATTAGGCTATGTATGTGGTGCTGTTTCTGGAGGTGGTGGGGTTTAAAATTTTATTTGTTTTTCTAGCCCTTTTTCTCACTAGGCTTGGAAGAAAAAAATAAACATATAAAGTGTCCTTACATTCTTTACTTAATTATGTATAGCTGTAGTGATTTTTGCCTGTAGGACTGAAAATAAACCCAGATTCTGAAGCTACCAGTCTCTCTTATCATATGCTGTAAATCCTCTTTCTGTCCTTGCTTTGGTTACTTTAGTAAAAGAATGTATCTCCTTGCCTTAATGCTCATGCTCTACAAAAGGCAATGGTTTTCCTGTGAAGAATAACATAAATTCAACTCAGTTTTTAGTGTGTTGGGGCAGGGAACAAATTATTTAAAAATCTACAATTCACTGAGGAACAGAAGTGCTACTACACCCCTGGGCAGTGTGTTCAGTGACACTGTAATGTCAGTAAATTGCAGTTGAGTGCTTGAGTTGAAAAAACTCTTAAATAGCTTAAAACTAGTTAATTGACCTTAAATCAGGGATTATGCATATCAATTAAAGTTCTGCCAATTAATGTTCTTAGATCAGTAATTAAGTACAAGCATCATCCTTCAAAGATACTTAACTAGCCCTTTGCATTCATACCACAGGGTGCTTTTGCTTTCAAGAATGGAGGGGGGAAAACTGAGTAGTGCATTGACTTCACAAGTTCTGTCTAGACATGTAACCATTGTCAACATTGATCTGTATTAGGGCTTCTTGACACTTCAAGTATTGACAATTGACACAGTCCCAAAAAGAACAATTTTCTTGAAGTGGGAGTTCAGGTCTCCAGTTACTGTCAGTGGTTTCCTTCTTGAGCAGAACTTCTACATCTGTGGTAATGGTTATTCACTGGAGAATATCAGAACAGGGCAGATACTGAAAAGCTCTACTATAAATATTTAATTGTCTTTCAAAGTAGTAAACACATTTATTAAAAAAAATAGTTCTAATAAGGAATAGTAGTCACTAGGAAAGCTGATTATGTTTTATTCTTTTCTTCTTCCACTTTGGTCCAGTTAGTCTTTTCTACTGCATCATTGCAGCTTCCATTTTTGTAAAACTGTTTTTGGAGGTATTAGCCTAACTAGAAAAGATACCTGCAACAAATTCAAGTGTGTTCTACTGTCTTAATTTTGTTACAGAAAGCTGTGAAATCTCATTTGATGTTGTGTGGTATAAGAGAAACTTGAATTCCTAAAGTTAAGTTTCATGGCTTTTGACCAAGTATCTGATCTCTTCTTTTTCCTGTTCTTTATCAGTGTTCCTTTTTTCAACCCTGACGTTAAATGTTCTTGTCTTGCTTTATAAAAGTGTTCCTCAGCACTGTGATATGGATCCTTCAGCTGACACCTCAGTAGAATACTGCTGAAGGATTTCTGTGTGCTACGGGGCAAAATCTTACTGAAGCTGCTATTTTTTAAGTAATCCATTCCCTGAATAACTGTTTCTACTTCATGACTCTCTCAGAAAATGGGAGATGCAAGATAACCTGCACATTTGAGCATCACAAAAAGAAGCAGTATTAAGTCCTAATCAAAAAATTAAAAGCTGAATAAACACTTCTTTTAACAATCATACAAATGTACCTTTAGAAATCCTCCTTGTTAAGATGCATAGTCCAAGAATGGCTTGTAGGCAAACACACACATGTGTATTAAAGTAATTAATCAAACCACATTTATATTCATAACAATTCAATTTTAAATAGGTAAATAATATTCAGCATAATGCTTGAATGTATTATTTACTTCACTGTCATGCAGAACATAGCCAAGCTGACTTTCCAGATGCAGGCTGAATGGTAAAAGGTGTCTTTTGCCAAGAGCTATTTGTGTCCCTCTCCTGTGACTTGCTGTTCCCACACTAGAGATGCTACAGGAAAAACTGTGTATGAAGGAGCTCCTAAACTGGCATAACTGATTTAAAGGTGCCAGGATTTTGGTTTGTGCTGCCTGGAGTTCCCCTGCAGTACCAGGCTGTAGAGAGCTACTCGGAAGCTCCTTTAAATGTGTTTTGGCTGTACCCAGCGTAGGCATGGCAACTTTGACTAGATTGGTATAATGAATGTCTGGGTGTGTTCATCTGAATTTCAAAGTGCTGCAATTCCTGCACAGCCTTACATCTGCAGTTTGTCTCAAACATCTTGAGGAATTAGAATTATGTAAATGTGAAATAGTCAAGATTGAAGCAGAATAACAAACTTCCTCGTTACAAATCGTTTGACACTTCAAAAGCCAACAACATGAATTGTGCTGTGATGTTGAACATCTCAGTTTTTTCAGTCTGTTTAGACAAAGTGGGTTACCTGTAGTGTATCATACCTGAGCTAATTTATTACAAAATACTTAGTCTGGAGGGCTGGTGATGCAAGAAAAATTCTTGAATTGAAATTTTATCTAAATGGGAAATGGTGTTATCACCTGCAGATTACCAAGGTGTAGAAGAGGTTTGGGTTCAGTTACGCCTCTTCTTACCGTCCTTCCTAATGCCAGACATTCCTTCAAAGTGTAAATCTCCCCTCACATTTAACACTTGCTCTTACTACTACATTAGATGACAGGATAATGTTTTGTTAGAGAATGTAGCTGCTAAGACAGATTGATCCTGCATGGACAAAAGCTGCAAGGCTTGTGCTCCACTAGCAGAGGATTGGGTGCCTCTCCTCTGCTAGAAGGGTCTGTGACAGAAAATTAGGCACTTTTTTCTGCCCAGTGATGTATCTTAAGCACTAGAAGCTTTGTCACACTACTGTAGTGCAGTCATTTATTACTGTACTTAGCATGGTATAATGTGCTGATGGGTAAAGGGGCAGCCATTTGCTGAGCTACAAAAATTGCTGAGGCAGGAGCAGAGGATGCATTGGGAAAACAGATTGCTAATAACCAACCTCAGTGCTTGCTCCAACTCTGAGGCTCTTCCAGGCAGCTTATGTCCTTGAGCAAAAAGAGGTGGATGAAACACTTCTTTTTGCTTGGCTCTGGAGCAGCCAGTACCAGAGCATGTACAGTTTTGCTAACCACACTTTAGAAAGCTGTTGGAAAAACTGGAGGGAGAGGATGACTGGAAACTGTTATGGGTGGGTGCCTTTGGTAGGTGTGAGAGCAGAGGTCAAATAACAAGGAGTTTTGTAATCTTGTCAGAAAAATTGAAGCTGGATACAAGTTTAGAATATGAAATGATCACTAGAACCAATTAACAAAAGTACCAGTATCCTCTAATGTTATATAATGACCATGCTCTTCTGACAGACACTAAGTGTAAGATACTGGGTTCTTCAAAAATAACCAGGCAGCACTAAAAGGTCTGTGCTATGCTGAGGGTGTGGAAGATGCTCTCATGTGAAAGCTTGACTGTACACCATGGGTACTGTGTTTACTTTGTAGACAAAAACATTTCTGGCTCTTCTGCTGTTGAATCTGTGGTTTGGCTGTCTGTCTTTGCATTTTTCCCCAATAACTAGGGCTGCAGCTGGCTTTGAGTAGGACATTCTGTCAGTTACTCTGTTTAGTTTCTCTCTAATCTTGTTAATGTGTGCAGCATTGTAACACTTAATAGTAGCTTAATGAACTTCAGACAATGTTATTTTATGAGCAGAGAATAAGGAGGCCTCTTACTGTTAATTTGTGCCCCACTTTAACTGGTCTTCAGTAATTGTGGTGTTGCTGTATTGTCACCACATATGCCATTACTTTCTTATTTTGTGTCTCCCTTCAATGCCAGTGCAGTTCATTCCTTCCCTGTGTTGACTTTGAAGAAACTGTTACTCCAGCAGCCTTTTATTCCTGGCCTTGTATAGGGGCAGAGGAGTTGGACTGTGGTCCCAATTCATGTTGCTGCCATCAGAACCACCTGCACTGTCCTCCTCTTCACCTGCACCTCATTTTTGCCTTCTGCACATGTTTTCAAGCAGGCAGTGTGACCGTGGTGTGTCCCAGGCTTCCTGTTCCTGCCAAGTGAGGCCTCTTTCACTGTTTCCCCACTTTGGAAATACCCTGACCTCTTCTTTCCCAGCTGCTCTTGTCATCTCACCTTGTAGCTCCTTCTCCCTGAGTTATGTAACAGTCATCACAGCCTGAGATGATGCATGAATTTGCAGTGTGTTCATCACAGGGGAAATTTTAACAAATGAATATATTAATCTAGAAGGCTAAATTGACCTCTTTGTTTGTAACTGTTCATTACTGCATTTCTAGAAGTAAATTATACTGAAGGTTGTGTTACAAGTGGAGAGTATATGAGTAGTCATTAAAAGCTTAACACAGCTTTTTCTGAAGTTGTTGTTGGAGTGATCTAAGTGTAAGATTATTGTATTTCATATACAAGTAGTTTACCATGCTGCTGAATGCTGAAGTGCATCAGCAAAGGCTTTTTTATGAAGGGTAGTGCTCTTATGCATGTAATGTGTATAGATAGATAGTCAATCTTATTAAAGCTGTTATTGGTACATACTCCTGGCAATGAGCCACTGATAGCTGGAGGCATACTGGCCTATTTTCAATTTCATATTGATGCTAGTAAGCAATTAAAAATAAACAATTTGCATTTTTGAAAAAATACATAAACAGCATCTTATGATATTAGGAATTGCTTATTTTGTACAACAAATAGACTATTTTATGGGAGATGCTTTTTTCCACTGAGGAGACTTTCTTTTCTACAAAATGCTGCCTTTTCTCACTGAATCAAATCTTATAACTTGTTTAAAAGCCTAACATTTGTTTTTTTGATAAATTAGTCTTGTTTTGAGAATAGCTTATGGCAGATTTGAAAATACCGAGTATTGGGTGTTGTAGTACTCATTTCTGGTTGGTTTTGAGCCCTGTTAAGGATTCACATTTCATATGTGAAATATCCTGGGGTTTATAATAATACATAAATGTTCATATGAATATGAGGGATTTTATCACACATTCCTTCTGATAGCTTTCCAGACTTGTGACTGGAGGTCTCATCAAGTAAAAGTACTTCAGCTCATGTGCAGAGTGGAGACCAGTGGAGAGGAATGACTTGACCTGAGTGCTCCAAATTTTTAAATGTTACGTTAAAATCCTCACGTGAACACTACATGAATTTCTGTAGTTATTTTGCTACTGCAGGAAAGATGTTTTTGTTCTTTCTAAGCCATTTGACATATAATCTAATGCAAAGTTGCTATTTTTATTGCATCTGGTGCTGAAAATTCTGAGCAGTTTTCTTGGTGAATTTAGAGCCACACATGTAGATCTGTTTTTTTCCCAATTCACTGCTGAATTCTCTTAATACTGCATAAGCTAAAGTTACAGCCTTTGTTTGGCTTTAAATTCAGTTTAAATTCACATTTTGATATATATTTGCCAGTTTGGTTCACAACTTTATAATAGACGTAGCTGTGTTTAATTTGAAATTCATGTGAAGCTTATATATCTGCCAGTTAAACCAAATTACCCTACTGCCTTTATACATACCTTCTCATTATTTCACAGCTAATGTTCTTCACAACCTTCACTGTATTTTTGTGAATCACTTCATCTTTTCTCTAACACAACCACGTAAATTCATTCAGTTCTGGGCCCGTTTTCGTTGTTCTCTTAGTTCTGGTGTTTCAGAGTAGTGTTCATTTTTGCTGCAGTCTTTCACTCCCCTCAAGGCAGGAGCTGAAAACAAGACTGAGGGTGAGGAGAGCACCCTGGCAAGGAGTGAGATGCCCTGAGAGTTCATCCCATCAACTCCTGCTCATGCTCACCAGAGTCCAGAAGCTGTTCAGAGGAGGGGATGTGCATAAACATGCTTGGGATGTTCTTACTGAGAACCCATCTGAGCAAATGGGATACAGCTTTTATGTTGGCCAGGACTATGTATCTAGTAATCATCATCATCAAGGCATCCTCATTCTTCATAGTATTTTATACCTAATAATTGGAGTCCTTTGCAGAATCATAGGGTTGGTAACCTCCCTCCCTGGAGGCACTTGCAGCTTAAAAAGCATCTGTGATATTTTAAAAGCTATATATATGTAAATCAGGCAGAGCACAGGGTGATGGATAGCTGTATTCTTGTTTAAATAAGTATCTCTGCTTTCACTAAAGTGTCTTCAGCCTTCATGTGCGGTTTTCTCTAATAATAAATGTCTTTCTCTGGAGTTTTCACTGTTGTCATGGAATTAAATAGTTCTTTCATGATAAAGTTCACCCAGTGTTGAAATGGTTACCCTTCTGATACCTGGTTAGTGACTGTTGTAAAAAAGAGAAAGTTAGTTCAATTTAGTCCAAGACTGGTTTTCTAAAGCAGAAATGATAAAATCCAGGTGGTACTTCCTGGTCTGTACTGTGCTCCCCCCTTGAGTGTTAAGATAATTTTTGCTAATATTTAATGGAGCACGTTCTCCTCTTTGAGACTCTTTTTCAGTACAGTTGTAGAACTAAATGAAAGTTTCATCTAAATCAGTCTTCTTGCCCAACCTCAGGTGTTGTTTATTTGTAATCAAGTGATTAGACAAAGTTGTGACAATACACAGTAGGCCAGAAAGTCTTTACTAAGAGCTGTGGTTTGATCACAGCACTGAAATAATCTGTGTGCAGGGTTCTCCTTAGTTCTGCAGCACTGGCAGGAAAATATTGCAACCCCTGTTCCAGTGTGAAAGCTGAAAGTGTGAAATGAAGGGAGATGTTAGTGTCGTAAAGAGGGTAATTAAAGAGTTTAGAAGTCCCTTTTAGTTTATATACAAGTCAGAAAACGTTTGCCATGGTGCTGAATACTGTGTCATTTCAAGGGGGAGTGTGTGGCAACAGATTTCTTGCTTCTGCTTTTTCTGCACCTGCAAAATCAAGTGGCAGTATTTCTCTAAAATTGTATATTTACATTTACTCAATTTTATATGTAAATTATATAAGAGAGGCACTTTGTAGCAGCCTGTGACATCTTAATCCTGTTTTGGGAGCTGAGAAAGACAATGTCTCTGTATGGTCTGCAGCCTGTACGACTCTGAATTGCAGAATACTTTCAGAAAGCTATTTAGGATTGGGGTCTTAATGGGGATTTTTTTGACTGGAACATGAGCTACTTGTTACTAATGCTAAGCTGGTTCCTGTCCATCCAAGGTGAGGCAGACAAGAACTACTCCTGACTGGTCTGTGTCAAAGAGCTGTGCTAGTTTTGATTAATCCTCTGGTACTCCTTTCTTCTTAGTCCTGGCTAAGGAAGAAACACTAAGAGTAGGCACCACCAGAAAAGATAGGAAAGTATGATTGGATTAAAAAACCCTGTGTGGCATGTGGAGTTTTTAAAGTTTTATTGCCTAATTGTGTCTTAGGATTTTTGTGGTTATCAGTCTGCATGATTAAGACTTCTAAGTACTTCTAATCAAATGCAAAAGCTATTTCTGTTTCTACAGAAGGATTTCTTAATGCCTTTTTTATATTGTTCCTTAACTTTCTATCGAGTCAACAGAGAAGAAAATCCTATTTATTGGTGCAATTTAAATGTAATTGTTGGTTCTGAAAGAAACTCTTTTAATTTAAAATGTTCTCCTCTGTTTTCTGGATACATACTGTCTATTTAATAGAGAAGGCTGCCAAGCTTTGACTTCTTTTGGCAACCACGAATCTGATTAGCATTTCTGTTAAATAGAACCTTTTTTCATTTTAAATTTTCAAAAGCAATGTAGAAATTCTCTTTTTATTTAAGAGTTTTGTCTGCCTCGGCAGCAATTGCAGTCTTTTTGCTCATAGTAGAGGGTTGCTCTCCTAACACCCGATTGAACAATACAGATAGTTGAGATTCTCTCACCAGCTCATGGGCTTATAACAAATGCTTGCTGCCCTTATGCTTCTTTAATTTTATTTTTTTTTTTTGTAATGAAGCTTAAACTGTAAAAAGCTAACAAATGAGATTAAAACAAGATTAAAACAGTGATTTGTTTCTGCTTAGCAGATCCAGTCCTTTTTGATGCAAAAGAAAATGCTTTTGTTTTAATTTGGTGTAAAAGCAAATGCTGTTCATTAAGAGGGCACATAGCTCAAATAAGCTTGAGGAGATATATGGAGATGTTATTGTTTGTAATTTAAATGGAATTGTCTTTCCACTCAGCAGCATGGAATGCAAGCAAGATAATTAATATGACTGCATTATATGTCAAGCTACTTACACAGATGAGTTAATGGGCAAGAGGTTTTTATATGGTCACCTTATCATGCACAGGGGAGTAATGCACTTTTCTCCCACTTGAGCAAATCATCAGAAAAACTTCAGACCAGCAAAAAGATTATTCTCATGTTCTTGTAGGAATACTTTAAAAGTACTGTTGTGGAATAAGTTGGCATTCTTTCAGTCCATTTGCCAACACATTGATAAAATAGATTAATTTTTTATGCTTAAGGGTATGTGAAGAGTCAGTTAAAGTCCAGTCTCAATGTTGTTCTGTAATCTTTTAACTGTCTGAATTCTGAGCTCAGTCTGACTTACCTGGATTTGATACCACTAGAGCTGCAGGAGGCCCTTTATTCTTTTGATGGTAAATGGTTTTGTTGCTATGATCACACAACCTGTAAAATACATGTTAACGTTTTGATTTTAAAATTCAAGTAATGAGAGAAAGATTTAGTAAAAGCTGGAAGTTCTGCTGCACTTCAGAAACACATGTGGCTTAAGTTTCTGTAAATAACATTCTGATAACCCTAATATGATTTTATCCACTTTCCCAACAATATTAGACTTCCAGTATTTATAAGGAAAAACTGGCTAATGAAATGCAAGATATGAATGTGATACAGCTGATGCTAATTCTAGTTTTCAACTTTGTCTCATGGAAGGTAGAACTTCTAAGATGAAGTATATTCAGCTGTTCTGACAGCTGAAAATGCCATCTATTTCTGAGAAGGGTTTTGTTCACTAGAGCAATGGTAATATTTGTGATATTAAGCATGTCAGTTGTATAAAAGTCTCCAAGATTCTATGTGTAATCTTTATTTTTTTTTTGTTCTAGTTCTGTTATGTAACTAGACTCAGAGAACTGTTGTCACTATCAGAACATTCCAGTCTGTGGAAATATCCTGTAATGTCTTTTTGCAAAGTACAATTCTGAAAACCAGAGGTCTTGAGAACAAAGTCTTTCTATCTCTGTATTCCAGCTAAGCTGAAGAATTGTGTAAAGTTTGAGTACAATTTAACAAGACCTTCCTTCCTTTTTTGTTTTTTTTAAGGACTTGGTAAATATTGAGATGTTTCTGACTGCTAAAGAAGTGGAAGAGTCATTGGAAAGACAAGAGACTATGACTTGCTTGGCTTGGTGTCATGACAACAAATCCAGACTCAGAAAAATGAAGGTATGAAAACGTAACATGTTCACATTTTGCTTAAAATATTTCCTAAACTACTTGGATGCTGGATTTGGTCAATTTGGTTTAAATTACAGGTCTTGAATAAGGTCTTGTATAAAAGTAAGGACAGTAAGTATAAAAATCATCTTAAAAGGCATGTGTAGCTGGAGATAAACAGACTCACAAATGTCAGACCTGGAACTGAGTGATATCTCATCTGGACTCAGTGCTGTCTCAACAAAGTATGCTCAAATAAAATACAAGACTCAATTGGGTTTAGTGTAATGTATAAACAAATAAATGCAGAAATAAGTAGTGTCTTGATGATGTAAACTTACATTTATAACTCAATGCATCCTGGTGAGACTATAACTCAGTTTGTATGTGAAGATGTCTGAAGAATGAGATTAATTTGTAATCTCTGCCCTCAGGTTTAAAATTTCTGAGAGAAATTTCATGCAGATTTTAGTTTTAGTAATCTTTAATCTTAAATATAAGAAGACAAAACTTTAAAGAACTAACTTGCTGTGAGAACATACTAGTGAAAAGTGTTTTTTCAAGAATAAAAACTGGAATCTAATCAAGTAATAAACACAAAAAGTCTTCCTCAAGCCACTGAGTGCCATGAGCTGAACACGCTGTGTACTTGTTGCTATGCAGTCCGTTTCAATTTCCTTGTCTCTTAAATTATGCATTTCAAAACATGCTGTAATCTTCTATAGGGCTTGCAGAAATCTGTTTTTAACTGATATTAACCAAAATCCCTGCCTCCCTCAAAGATGTTTGTGTCTTATTTTTTTAAACTAAGCGCTTTCTTTAACCAAAGCTGTTGGAGTGCACTTCCCAATAAGCAAAGAGTGACGTTCTCTGTCACTCAGGGGCGCCCAACTGAGAACGAGCCGAAGATGGGACGCAAAAGTAAATCTGCCAGTGATTACTCTAGAGAAAATGATGATCTTGTTATGGAAACCATTAAAGGAAAACCAGAATTGGTATGTAAACCACATTGCATAATTTAACTGCTCAAAAAATCCCCCTTGTGTAATCTTAAAACGTTAACTAATGCAAGAAATATAATCTGAACATCTTACTTTTTCATCACTAATTTTCAACAAGGAATAAATAAGGAAAAATCTTCCCCATCCTCTTTTTGAAAAACAAACTACAACAAAAAATCTATTTCTGCAAGCCCTACACTTTTTTCTTTTTTGTTTCTTTTTTAATCAAACAAAAACCAAAGCTAAGGCTGTGAGAGATCAGAGTTGGAAGAAGAGAAATTACTATGCTTCTTTTTGAAACACAAACATTTCTTCTGCTTCTAGTTGCTTAGTTAATGTTCTTAGTTAATGTTCTAAAATCCCAGCTACCACCTACCTGAATGTAGGCCTTATCTAAAATCTAAACTGTTTGGTGGCCTGGGAAAGCAGTCATGTAATCTTCACAGATGTGAGTGATCTGAAATCTTGTGAAGAGCTGCTGTTGGATTGTCTGAGGGTATACAGAGTTGAAATGTGCATCATCTGATTGTCTAGGACTCTCTGCTTCTAGTTACACTTCTCTGCAGAACCCATAGGGCTTGCACCTTACTTGAAAATTCAGTTGTTTGGCATGTGGGTTTTGCTATTGCAGTATGTTAGCAAAATAGGAAGCCCTGGGATTTAGTATCATTAACAATTAAAAAGCTTGATCAGATTTTTAGTAGAAACAAACTTATTTACAATTCTAGGTGAGGGATTTGTGTAGATTTGGATAACAAGGTATTTTAAAATAGTCCTATTGAAAAATCTCAAGAAATTTTTATTTTCTTCTACATCTAGGCTTGAATACAGGAAGATGCATAGTTGGAAAATAATTTTTTCTGTTCGTTCAACTAATAAGTTTTAACTTATGAAAGAATGCATCATTTTTATGTTCAAATGGCTCATGTTTTAAATCTTAAATAAGCAGTTGTTGCAATGTGTGCATTAGTCACCCTAGGCAGCTAACTGATAGAAATTTGGAGTTGCTCAAGTTCCTACTGAAGTCACTGAGGAATTTTGATATGACTATGCTGATGGACAATAAACAAAAGGCAACTATTCATTAGAAACAGGGGTAAAAAAAACCAAAACACTCAGCAAGTGGAGCAGAGGAACACAGGGAATAAAAGTTCTTTACATGATTCAGAGCACTTTGGGTTTTTATTATTTTCTTAAGGTAATCAAACAGTTGACTGTGTCCCTGTAAAGAAGCATAGTGATTTGTTCTTTTATGGGGGGGAGAGTCTTTTTCTTTTTAATTCCACATATTCAAAGTTTTTTTATAGATTTTGTGAACTGGTGATGGAATTTGATTTAAAGGGACACTGTCAACTTCATTAGGCTTCAAATTTTACCTTTTTCCAAAAACAGGTAAATGCCACTTGGTTTTCTTGTTTGAGACTTGTTTCCAGCATGGCTTTTAGATGTTTGACAAGAAGAGTGGGGTAGAAGCTTGAAGAAAGGGAGGGAGGGTATTGCAGCAACTTAAACTTTGTGCTGGTTTTTGTTAATGTTGGGGTTTTTCAAAAAACATTCAAAGGCTTGTTTCTTCCTTGCAGTCTTCTGGGTAGACCTGTCTAAATTATCACATAGCCCCAAACTACTGTGGAGTCTACTACTTTAAAGTGTAAGAAAGTACAAAGAAACCACCTATTGCTCTCATTTGTGTCTCAGGTAACAATGCTTTCAGTCATTAGGAAAAAGTTCATCCCTGCCAGAGTTTTAAAGGAGGCAAGAGGAGGATTTTGTTTGCTTTTAGGGAATTCTCTGCTGATCCTGTCTGTAGAGTCAGCATTTCAAATTTTTTTGCATGAATGCCTAAAAGCAAGCAAACCAGGTTGCATGTTATTAACACTTTCTTTTTGTTGTGCACATGTGGTCGTTAACAAACCATGGAGTGCAACTTTGGCACCATCTAAGACCCTGTCTTGTCTTTAATCTCAGAGCTGTCTGGAGTTCAGCCTAAGGATTCAGGAGTTCATTGAACTCATTCGACAGAACAAGAGACTGGATGCTGTGAGGTATGAAATTAGGATGCTTTCCAAACAATTTTCTTAACAAGATGGTATTATGCTTCATTAGAAACATGTGACTGTTGTTGCAACACCCAGAGAAGCCCTGTAAAGCCTTGAAGGGTCTTGCCTGGTATTGTCATCATTCTTTGGATTTAAGCTGGGCTGGAATTTGTTTTAAAGGCAAAGTGCCATTCCACAGATGTGCCTTCTTAAAGAATTGATGTTGTCACTGAAACGCTGCATCTTCTTATTCTTCAAAAGGTTATTTTAGAAAATTCATCTGGTTTTAAAAGCAAGTGGATTTTCTGGTGGCATACCATGTAATATATAAATATATATTCACCCTTAACTAATTCTCAAGAGGTATAGCCAGCTTCTCATGGCAATTCATTACAGTTTTAATCACCAAAAATACTAAAAAGTTAATGAAAATTTCATCTAAAGCTTTAACATTTCAGTTTTGACTGAATTTTCTTCTGCTTTGCTTTCTTCATTAAACTTTTTAACTCTGCAAGTTATCTGCAGGGCCAAGTTCACTCCTTGTGTGGATGCCTGATTTAGAGTTCTATATGGTCTTGGGTGGGAGAGGGACGAGCTGTGTTAGGTTTTTTCTCACTCATTTCCTCTGGCTGCAAATGAACAAACCAACTCAATCTGCATTTTCACCAGTTCTGAAGTAGTTCAGTGGGGACTACAGAGAGAAACTAACAATGCCCAGTGGAGTTGTGAATCAGTAGCAGAAGTGGAGTCACACTTCAGCACTGCCTGACTTCAACCACAAGACAGTTTTTCTGACAATGTTTTTAGTACCAGCACATGAAGAAGTTTATGCATCTGAGTTAATGGTCCTGATTTAAGATGGAAAAAAGTTCCAGGATAACACAGGAAAGTAGCCCTGCTGAAATAAGTAGAATTTTGATACTGGGACAAAGAAATGCATTGATAATTTGATAAGCAGGGACCTTGCCAGCACCAAAGTACAGTGCAGGTGGCAGAGCTACTGGAGATTACTTGACACAAGGGAGAGAGAACTCACAGCGGGTTCTGTTTTGTAAGAATATTTAAACCTAAAGAGAGGTGGTAAGTTCATGGCCCGACCTGAAGCTTTGCTGGTACATTCTCATGAGAACACTGTTGCCACATAATATTTCTGTGTTAAGGAAGTTGCAAGTTCTGCTGCCTTGAAACCCAAACTGGGTACTTCAGAAATTGAAACTTGTATTTGTGGCAGAGCTGATTTTTTGGTCAGAGCAGCACAGAGGTACAGGAAAGTATCATAATGTATGCACAGACTGAAAAAATTCTAGTATATTCCCAAATCTAGATGGAGAAGTTCTCCTGTAGGGCAAAGTTTTGGGGTCATTTTCAGGTTTTATTTCTAATTTCATTCAGATGCATGGCTTGCTTTGAGCTAATATCATTCCTACTTTGCCCTACTTGCACTTAAATCATCTTTGCTCTGGTCCCAGCCAATGCAAATGTGCAATCTGATAAACTCCAGCTTATTTTAATGTTAATAATTAAAACCAAACATAATTAAAAACAAAACCTACAAGCTAGCATTTAGATATGTGCACTTACCCTTTGATAGAATTATCAAATCCTAAGGAATTGTCAAGTACTTAAGAAAAGGATGAAAGAGACTCAACTCCATTATCTGTCTTCTGAAGCCCATGGTGCTCTTTATACCAAATGAATACTGTGCCTTTAGCTTTATTCTCAGTTTGTTTCTTTGCCAAGTGTGCAGTCATGCATCTTAACAATGAGTAGTCCATGCTCTAAAAACTATTTTCTTTGAGCTCCTGCCTCCTTATGTAGCTTGGAAACCAGAGGGCAGGCACAGAGCTGGAATAAGGAAATAGGCTGAGAACTAGGGCAAAGCAGATAAGGTCCTTCTGTATTTTATTGTTACTGGATATTTGTTTCCCTCTCATCCCTTTTCCACATCAGAAGTGGTAAAATTTGCAAGCTGTCAGCCCTCAAGAGGACACAGCAAGCTTTGTGTGGAATAACCTGTATTACCACAGGCTCTGAGGTTTACAACTTAGAGCTCCTGCCTATATGGCAAACAAGGCATCCATATTGAGTGCTGTTAGGGATGAAGTGTGTAGATTCCACATACCTGCTGAAATTCAGGGTTGACATACATTTTATACTTGACAATTATAACTTGCCAGTCGTGGCAGTGCTACTTTAACTTCATAACCAATTGTAAAAAGAAAAGGAGCTATGTAAGTCTTTCTATATCTTAATTCACTCCGTTTTAGCAGGATGAGTTTTGATTACTTTGTACATTCAGACTTCAACACCTCAATGTTTCCTTTCTTCAATGTGGCTTAAAGAATGTAAGTTTTTACTATTGCATTCTACTTGGTTTCAAAGTAAATAAGTAATGAATAAGGGAATACATTTTGGGGAGGTGTGGCATAAATCTCATTGCTTCTAGCAAACCCTTGCAACTTGTGGTTTTATTAGCTTGCTTCTGTTAAGTGCCTGCAGCAGGATTCTTTCAGTGTTGTGTCCATGGTGCAATAAATAGGTCAGGCATCCATTAGAAAGCAGAGAAAGAGGCTGTTTACCAAGGAGTTTCCTGTATGAGTGGAACTGGGGGAACTGACATTTTGTTGAAACGCAGCTGGTGTTTAAATAAGTTTGAAAGCTTTTGCTGCCTGCTGAGAACCTCTGAAGTGACACTGCTTCTACATTAAAATTGATGTGAACTTTAAAATTATACATCTTATTAAATAAGTGTTTGTGTAGTTTTCTAGAATGAGTACAAACAGAATTTCCTCTAAGGTACCTTATCAGAGTAGCCTAGAAAGTGCAAGTTTTAAGAATGTAAAAAACTGTTCTTGAATGCAAAGAGTAAATCCTCTTAAGCTTAAATATAACACAAAGTTTTTTGCCTAGTATCATTAGCCTTTAATTCTCAGCTTCTGGAGTTTTGGGGTTTTTTTTTCAAATTCGTACCTACTGAAGTAACAATGAATGACTGACGACACCAATTTCCCACATTAGGAGCTCTCACTAATTTCATTCTGGGAAATCTGACAGCATTCTGATATTTTGCTCTTATGCAATGCCAGAGATACACAAAGTTCTCAGCTAAAAGCTTAACAAAACGTCATGTGCACTTCTTGTTCTGGGGATTCAAAGGATCAAAAGGAGTAAATAATAGCTTGGTGGGCAAAGTCAGGAGAAAATGGCTACAGTCTATCATTTTAGTCAACTTCTCATGTAAAGGATGAATTAACACTTTATTTTTTTGGTCATGTGGGGTTGAACAGGGGTATAAAAATAACAGAACTTTTGAGTACTTTATGTATAAATTCTGCTGGTTGTCTTAAGGGTCTGAGATAAAGGCATTCAGGCATTGGCCAAAAACCTGAGTAGAAACAAGTCCTTTCTTGATAACACCTTATATTTGTGTTCAGTTATTGCCACTGCCCAATAAATTCGTTCTTTTTTATATTCAGGTGTATGTAGATATATAAGCTGTACATTGCAAATGTGTATCCTTCTGTAACAATGTAGTGTACCCTTAGTGAACTGTAGGTCTTCGAGTCTTTGTAAATATTTGTCAAGTACAGTATGTCAGCTGTACCTGTGTGGGCTGGAGTGGCACACAAAGGATGATGGACTTTGTCCTTGCAGAGTTTACAGAGTCATTCCGGGATTTGAAAAACAAAATTTTCTACCTATTAAATCTATCACAGAATTTCGTGGCTTTAGCGATGGTAAATTGTCAGGATTTTAAAAATATTACCTACAGAAATTTGGCCCCTGCCTTAGCTAAAGTGACTTGTATGTGCTAACGGTGGTAGAAACATTGCAGTCAAGCATTGTAATGTTCACATGGACCTCCAGGAGCATAACAGCACTTGCACAGAGGTGGAAATAGCTGACTGACAAGGAAAGGGGTGAATCATGGCATGAGGGCAAATAAGGTGTTATTTCACTATTGTGTATTCCCAGGTAACTCATGGTACTGTCTTGCTTCCCAATCTAAAAAAGGCTTGAGTGCTATGAATTTGCTTCACCTTTGAAAGATATCTTGCTCCATTTTAATTTCTCAGTGTTGGCTTTCAGTGGATGAAGTTCAGCCATAGCCATGCAGACCTTGTGGGAAATCTCCCTTGGTTTTTTCCTAAAGAGTGCAGGAAGGAGGGAAAGTCAGGAGATAGACTGACACAAGGTCACTTTGGAAAACCTAACTGATTCTGGCTGAACCCAAAACAGCTGCCACGTCTCAGTGTGTTCAGTACTTTGCAAGTGATGGAAGGCTGATGGCCTGGCAGAGAGGAGAACCTCAACAGTAACCAGGCTGGTGCAAACTGAAGTGTCACTTCTGTTTTACCATTACAGAACACAACTACACTCTGATCAGTTCTTTTGAGATTTTTTTTTCCCCTTTTTTCTCTCATGCATGCACAGATGATAATTTATCTCAACTGGTAGATCTGATTTTTTTTGTTAGCCTAATCTTTGTTTTGAAAAGCTCTTGATTTCATCTGCAGCTCTCCACTGTTATTTTAGCTTTCTTCCAGAGTGTCCAGGCTGTCTCTTCTCTCAGGCCAGGGGGTTTGTGCTTCTGCCCTCATAACAGTAATCACCTGGGGAACAATGTTTACATTCCTGAATTGCTCACCCAGCATAGGAAATTGGGTGGAAACAGTCTGTCCTACATAACTTCCATTGCTTCCTGGCTTGGGTGGGAGAGGAAGTGGGAGTACTGAAACACTGCTAAAGAGACTGTTCTCATTGTATTGATGACCTCAGTGTAGTAGTCAAATTTGGAATTGGAAAAAAAAAAACAGCTTGCCTAGGTTTTCTTATTCAAGACATGAAATGGGCATTGTGAAAATACTGTCTATTCCTAAAAGTAATTTAGGAATTAATAAAAGACTCTTCAAAAGTTAAAAAAGAACAAACTCTTAGTAGAGTGCTTGAGAGATGACTTAGTATCTTCCCCATAATACAAACTGCTGGGAAATCAGAGCATAGGGAAAACTTTCCTACACTCATGCAATGCCAGAAATTCAGTGTAATGCTGGTTCCATACCCAGTCTACTGTGCTGCATCTGTGCACCATTGCAAACAGGAGCTTTTAGCAGAAATGCTGATGAACTAATCATCCAGTTTAAAGGCTGAAAGGTTTTCCTGCACACTTACACTCCAACTTGAGAATTACTGATCTTGGGAAGACTGGATTGAGGAAACTTTCATATAGGGCTTTAAAGTAGTTGAATATCCTTATAATCTGGTAATAATTTTGTTGTTTCTTACTGTTTCCTGAAAAATATTAAAGTTTCTATTTTTGATTTAAATATGCTTCTGGTAATCCTGTCACTGCTTTCAAATATCCAGGCTTTCAGCCGTCTGTATCTTTTATAATCTGTATGTGTTGAAGTACAAAAATTTATACTAAAGTTCTAATTAATTTTTTTCATTTTCCTGAATTTCTTGTAGTCTGCTCAGAAGGTGATACTGTTTTCTAGCCTATACCCCTGCCCCCAAAAAATCAGGTATTCAAAGTAAACATTGTCCCAAATGTCAGTATAAACAAGGCAGATATTTGAATGTTCCTGATGTGTAATGGGTGTGGAACAGCTGATTTTCAGACTGCCTTTATCTCACTTGTGAGTGTGTGCCAGAGGAGTGTCATACACTGAGCCTGCATGAGCAGAGACATTTCTTCATGGTTGTTTTAGTTCTGGGTGAGGCAGGACTTCAGACTACTGTAAAAAGATTCTGATTCCTAAGAAATTAGGGTGTAAAAATGCTAATTCTTAGTCGTTCTTGCATTCCTATTTGCAGGACGTGTTTTTTGAAGTCCTTTAAATGTACATAGAGCACTGTTGGAGTTTATATACTGAGAGCAGAATCTATGGGTTTTCTCCAAAGTCTTCCATAATTAAGTAAATGCACTTGATTTGGAAACAAGGCTCTCTAATGAAGTATCAATTGTCTCTTTCAGACATGCGAGAAAGCACTTCAGTCAGGCTGAGGGAAGCCAGCTGGATGAGGTTCGACAGGTGATGGGAATGTTGGCCTTTCCTTCAGACACTCATATCTCTCCCTATAAGGTAACATGCTGCTTGAAATTCAGTGCTACAGCACAGTATTAAAACAGATGTTTCAGTTCTTTTTTCACCACAGGAAAATGCATTGATAATATCAAGATAAATGTTTTTTAAATTTTACTTCCTAAATTCCACCTTTGTAAGAGTTCTTAATTTTAGTAACTAGTCCTTGAACATCAATCTAGAAAGTATTTGTATTGTTTTAGTTGCATTGTAATGGTAACATGGATTCACACTGAGCTAGGCTTACCATAAACCCAGCACTAGAGATCTGTGGGGCTGGAAGCCCAATAATTAAATATACAGCAAGAGGCAGAAGATGGGGAAGTACAAAGAAAAAAAAAAAAAAGAGAAGTCTTGTTCAACATCCAAAACTGTGGCTTTAATACACCAGCAGCAGTCCTTAATTCTACTTCTCACATTGCTGTTGTTGCAGTGGCTGGGATGAAGAAAGGAAAGATGATTTGAATGATCCAAAAGCAGTATTTTTGTTCCTTAAAATAAGTGTTCATTTATTTGCATGATGTAAATATGTAAATTAATGTAGATATTGGTGGTAATATCTACATCTAAATTTAAATCAAGGAAAATTCATAGGTCACTACTGTTTCTACAGACTTGAGTTCTGTGGTCATGTGCTAATTCACTTCTTTTTAGCTTGGCTTTGGAGGCAGAAGGTAGAGAAGAGCTGAGCTGTCAAAGCAAGACAAGAATTCCATGAGATGCCAAGCCAGTATGTGGCAGTGCCAGTATAAACACATTTTCTAAACATGATGATGAAATCGTGGTTGAACAAAACAAACACACACAAAAAAACCCGAAAATGAAGAACCCACAGAATCAATTTGAATTTCTCTGCTCATCCCAGAGTCCTAGAAGGATCCTGGTATTTTACATGCTAGATTTGATCTAAGTTATGAATATAAATGATAGATGTGTTAGAAGACTGGCTGTAAGAGCTTATCATTATTTTAGTAGTTAGAAAGAAATAGGCAGGAAATAAAAATCCTGACTTTTATTCTAAGGGCTGGTTTGGATGGAATGTTTCAATGAGGGAGAACAAGGAGAAATAGCTACGATTGTTTCATGTACCACCATATAATGAGAAAAAATTCCCTAACACTTATGGATATGACTTAAAACATTCTGGTTCATGGAAGTTAAGTTTTGAATTCTCTAATAATTATCTAGTTCAACACAATGACAGTGTGTGGTCATTTGGAGTTATCTTTAGTATCTTGACTATGAATTCTGTGCATAAATGGCTTCCTAAAATGCCTTTTAGTAAATTCTTTTCAAATCTGTGACAAAGTTTGTGAGATTATATCTCTAACCAACTGATTTTTATTAATCCAAGGAAAGAAGCATCTTCTATAATCAATGAACAGAACTTTCTCCAGCGCTTCCTCTTTCAGGACTTCAAGGAAAATGTTTATTATTGTGGCAAAACAAGCTATTTTCTTTTGATATCCCTTGAACAATCTTATGTCACTGTGCCTTCCTCTAGCCCAGATTTCTTGGAGCCAAATCCAACTGGCCTTGAACAGTTGAATCATTAAATTGTTAAGGTTGGAAAAGGTCTCTGAGATCCAGTCCAACCATCAACCCAGCACCACCATTGAACGATGTCCTTGTCTGCTGAGTCCACCTGGTTTTCTCCAGGCTGAACACCCCCAGCTCCTGCAGCTGCTCCTCCTCAGACTCGTGCTCCAGACCCTTCCCCAGCTCTGTGCCCTTCTCTGGACTCACTCCAGCACCTCCACATTTTTCTTGTGAAGGGCCTGAAACTGAACACAGAACCTGAGGTGTGGCCTGAGCACTGCCAGGTTCTAGGGATGGGGCATCCACAACTTCTCTGGTCACTCTTGTCCAGTGTCTCACCACCCTGACAGCAAAGAACTTCCTCCTAGTATCCAATCTAACCCTGTTTCTCTCTGTTTGAAGCCATTCCCCTTGTCCTGTCACTCCATGCCTTGTCCAAAGTGCCTCCCCAGATGCCATGTAGCACCTGTAGGTACTGGAAGGTGTCCCCAGATTGTTTCTCCTGGTTCCCTCGAAGTGTAGCATGCACAGTGGACAGTATGATCAATATAATACATACATATAATATCTATATGATAAGTATTATATAAAGGTAAATAAATATTGTCACTCCTCGTGACCAAAGTGCAAGTTATGGATACAAAGGACAAGAAAGAAAGGATCAGGTTTCTGCCTGTATAGATACACTAAGTGTATTTTCAAAGGATCTTAACTTCTTCCATGACTCTTTCACAGCATTGCTTTCAGTGTTCAGTGTATCTCTGACCTGTGGGTTTAGTTCTTATTTCCATGAAAAGAAAACTCCTGTCCTTAACTACTATTCCCTGACTTTTAGGTAACACACAGCATTAAAGAATTTTGTCTTTATATGAGCAGCTTATGTAAGCCTTTCTCTAACCTGGTGTTGTGCCAACTTCTTAAAATTGAAATCTTTTTACAAAATTCTGTTAATATTATATATTACAAATTATTATCAGTATAATTAGCCTGGCTTAAGAAAAGAAACATTTTTGGCTTTTTGATGTTAATGGTTCAGAGCTGTAGAAGAAACATTCCACAGTACTAGTGTTGTTTCCTAAGCAGTCCAGCATTCTAGGAAACTAAATGGTAGAAGTAACCTCACCAGGATTTACATACATTGATTAGAACATTTGGTAAATGATGGAGAATAAATATTGCTTCAGGTAGTTTAAATAGTACTTTATTTAATAAAGTAGTGTTAAAATGTACTTTTTAAACACTATGCATTGGGATGTCCACTTCTGTTTTGTGATGGATTTGCTTGAGTGAGCTTTGCACAATTTGCCACTCCCAGGCTTTTGCCCCTGGGACAATTAGATTGAAAGCAACTTATAGCTTGTTGTTTTTTAACAGGATCTCTTGGACCCTGCTCGATGGAGAATGCTGATCCAACAGTTTAGATATGATAACTACAGACTACATCAGCTGGGAAACAATTCTGTTTTTACTATAACACTCCAGGCAGGACTTTCAGCTATAAAAACACCGTATCCTTTAATGCAGATATTACTGGGAGTGAAAAAAATCTTGTGGGGGTTTATTTTTGGCTTATGGATGCTTTTCAGAAGAGCTCAAATAAGAAACCTGACACTTCAGTATTTTTGCTCGTGAGTTGTTCAAATGGAGTATAAATTGGTCACTATTAAATTAAGGGGATATTATAATAAGTACCATTATGGTTTAAAAGAAAGGCATGCCCAAACAAAAATGTTAAGGTGAAATGTGTTTGGTTTGGCTGTCTTTTCAGGTTTCTTAAATTAGTGAGTATACCTGCAAGGGTTAGTGAGCTGGGTCACAATTACTGGGTTTTAAGCACTTAAACACAAATTTACCTACCAAGTTTTATGTGACTATTCAAAAATATCTGCATCTTTTGAAACTTTGTTGGGTTTGCTGCACTGTGTTGTACTGGAGAAGGGCTGGTGCTGCACCTCAGAAGCTTTACCGGTGCAGCCTGCCAGACACGTGTTTTGCTCACTCTTGTTCCTTGAAACAAAGCAAACCCTTGAGTCTTTTGTGTAGGCATAAAACTTGAATTACATGTTCCTGTCCATTTTGTCACCTGGGCTCTGTTGGCATGGCTGAGGGTCTGTTAATTTTAAATTTCTGATTCATTGTGGTGATTGTTCCCTAACTTGCTGCTAACAGACAGTGTTATAAAGAGGATGGGAGCTCAAAAAACCCCGACTGCCCTGTGTGTAGCAAATCCCTGAACAAGCTGGCTCAGCCCCTGCCGATGGCACATTGTGCCAACTCCCGACTAGTCTGCAAGATTTCGGGGGATGTAATGAACGAAAATAATCCTCCCATGATGTTACCAAATGGCTACGTCTATGGATACAATGTAAGTGTTGGAGCCAATGGCTTGCTCAAGGCTAAAATAGCAGCAGTTAGAATAACTTGCTAGATCAAAATAAGAGCTTATAAACTCGGTCAGAAGCTAGAAAAATACTTCTTGCAGTAATGTCTTTTTAAGGACTGTATATTTAGTGTTTAAATTGCTCTTAATGAAGACACATTAATGGTCACATACCTAACTATGTGAATTTATAACACGAGATCAAGTGGCAATGGAAATCTTTCCCTCCAGAGAGCAATAATGTAGAATAAGTAACTCCTGGGGGCAAAGATGTTTTGACCTCAGACCACAACATTTTTTTAAATTAAAAGTTCATTTCCTAAACAGTTCAATAATGTTTTGACTTACTGTTGTGAATATTATCTTTTGGTTTCACTCTTTTTCAGTCTCTGCTTTCTATTCGTCAAGATGACAAAGTAATTTGCCCAAGAACCAAAGAAGTCTTCAACTTCTCACAAGCTGAGAAAGTCTACATCATGTAGGTCCTTAAAACAGGTGATGAAGTGCCGCTGGAGTTTTGACACAGTGTATCTTGGCATACCCTGTAATGGGGGGGGCCTTAATGTGTGGCAAAGAAGCAAAACCTGCCACCTTGGGGAGCAGACCTGTCGGTGGCATTATTGTTTCTTGCGACCAAAGATCAATGAGCAACAATAAACACTCTTGAAAGGAAAAAAAAGAAAAGAAAAAAAAAAAAAAAAAGGAAAAAAAAGAGAGGAATTATGACTTAAGTTTGTACTTGAATAAAAACCACAAAAAACAAATTTTGATTGTTAAGGTTTTGTAACATAAGGTCAAAAATTGGACTCTTCTCAAAGAAAAGTACTTTCATCTTCTAAAGGATAGCTTTCTTTAAAGATGGACACTTGCACTTGGGGGAAAGTTACAACAGATTTGAAATGAAATCCATTTTTCTTCCCTCTTTTTCACAATTGTCCAAGACCCTTTTGTTATCAAAGATCTCAGTACTACCAACATGTTCTCCTTTAAGCTCCTCTTTGCCTTCTTTATGATCCTCTAGTGAAGTGATCCTGAACATGAATGATGTAACTTATTTCCATGAGAAGATATTTTTGATGTCTTTGACACGAGGTGGCTTCTCTGGAGGATCAAATAGGGACTGGTTTGAAGGAGTATGAAGTTCTTTTTCCAAACCCAAATATTTTAAGGAGGTTGCATAAGTATCAAGAAGAACTGAGAACATTTCAGGCAAAATCCAATGCTTGTTTAAATGTTCTTTTTCCAGTCTACCATAGTGTTAAAGTCCTTCTAAAGTTATTAGTTATGTGCATAGGGTTCAATATGAAATCATTAGTGCTACTGCCTTATTTCTTGCTTTGAGAATGTACTCACATGACAATGAGCTGGTATTCTTAAGTGTTGGGCGAAGTTTCTGAAGATGCCTTGCAGGATGATTACATAATTTTAGGGTCTAAATAGTATTCATTACTGAAACTAATAGTTCAATTTTAACAACTGCAGAACACATCCTTATGACTTTTCAAAAGAATTAAACCATTGTAGTTTAAACAAAACCATATTGTAGAGGTTTGTATTTAGCGCTTATTTTTGCATGTTGATGTTGATTAGCTAATAAAAGATTGTAAATGTAAGACATGTTAATAAAAATTGTTTTCCATTTCTTGATTATATAAAATTAGGAAGCTCTTTTGTGTTTAAATGTAAAAAAAAAAAAATTAACTCTCAGTGGCCTCTCTTAAAATGAGTGTATCTTCCAAGTGTTGGTTTTCAGTGTTCTGCAAGATCTAAAAAAAAAGAAGAAAACTAACAACACACACACAAAACCAAACCAAAAATCCCCCAGCAAACCAAAAAAATGCTACACAACAACCATACTGTTCTTCAGAGCATTTCAGTCAAATAAGTATTTTTGGTTTAAACTTTTCATATATGAACGCTCTACTCCAGGTTTTTTTCTGTCTCTTCCTAGAAGACTGCCTAATGTGTCCTAGAGCCTTCCTGTTAATAAAATGTTGTGGGCGATGTTAGGTGTGGGTTTTTCGTGCTTTAAAGAATGCTAACAAAGCACAGTCAAAGGACCACAACTTCTCTTCATGTTCAATACATCAAGGTCACAGCTGCAGTGATGGTACTAGCCACTGTGAAGCTCTAAGCACGTGGGATTTCCAGGGAGCTGTGTCTGAAAAGGTTCCATTTGCAGTAGGTATCAGTTTTGATGCTTCAGAGCAGGTGTGTCTGGACCACTGCAGTGCTGCCAGTTTAGCACAGGCCAGTGCTGCTGCACTCACTGCTGGAAGGGAAGGGTCTGTTCTCTGGGCATTTTCTGGAGTGGCAGATTTAATGATTCCTTAGATCAAAAGCAATGTGCCAAGGGCAGGTGGAGGCAGGTACTGGAAGAACTTACATTAGGAACCGGAGTAATTTGCACTAACTCTTCCTTTCTCCTGAGGCGAGAATTGGAGCACCCTCAACTCAGAGGGGGAGAGGATGTCACCCCGAGGAGCAGTGTTAAACCCATGTGGAACAGCACCTCCGTTTCTCTGGGGCATTGTTTACAGAAATTTGTAAAAGGCCAAAGCAGGAAAGCAGCAGTAGATTTCTGTTGAACCTGAGAAAACGTGTGGTAATTGCACAACAATTGTAGGGCATGGAAATTGTTGCTTTAAGCACTCTTAAGTACCAGTTAGAGCTGTGGTTTCCTGAGACCAGCTTTTTTTGATTTCTGTGACCTGAGCAGAGTGGTGGAGAAACCCACACTCCCCCAAGAAAACCTAGTTTGGGATGGGAGGAGAAGAGCACAGCTGTCCTACAAGGAGGGCTGCCATTCCTGGAGGTGTGATTCCAGAGGGCCAGGTGCCAGCAGGAGGACAGTCCCTGGTGGTTCCAAGGGAGTTCCAGAAGGAGCGTAGGGGAGCTTCAGCTGTTTGTGAGCTCTGATTGCTCACTTTGGGAACCTGCAGTCACACAGCCCATCCTGACTGCAGCGAGTGTGCCACAGGCAGCTGCAGCCTCCTGGCTGGCCCTTCTCCGCTGCTGGGCTGCTCTCAGGCCTGCTCTGCCATGGCTTTGGAAGCCTCCAGCTGTAGAGGGTCAGAAATGGGGGCAGGCACAGACTGCTTTGGTGCAGCTCAGAGCTCTGGTTTGCATTCCCTGGCTGCTCGGTGCAGCCTTGAGGTGTTGGTTCACAGCTCATCTCACAGACCTCAAACCAAGAGCAGCAGGTGACTAAAAGAGTAGGTGTAAAGTTATTCAAAATGGTAGAAGCTCTCTGATAAAGCAAGCTTTTCTCTCAAGATCTAGCTGAGCTGGAAATGAACAATATCCTTCACTGTCATGTTTTTTCAGTCTTGCCAGGCAGCTTCACAAAATGAGACTCGAGGCTCTGGATTTTGGTTAAGGTGTTCCTGTTGGAAGGCATCAGTTTGTCCCACTTGTGGTCAGGACAGGTTCCTCTGATTTCCAGTTACACCAAGCATGAGCATTGCCTTAACCTTTCCTTCTGTTTCTTGTGGTCCAAAGCCCTCCTCTAAATGCTGAAGATTTTCCAGTATTGCAAAAAGAGAGATACTGGTAACTCTTCACAGTGCCCTGGGGATTTTTTGTACTTGTTTTCAGCTTCCATTATCTTCCAGGCTGAGAAGGGTTCAGGATGCTGAGGTCACAACATTTTGTAGGTAGGAAATAGCAAAGCTGATACCAAGCTCAGGCAAAACACTTTCCCACAAGCTTTAAAGACTATGGACTGGTATGGGTTAGGTTAGGTTATGTTATTTTTTTTTAATTATAAGCATGGCCTTTCCTCAGTAATAAAATTACTCCTCAGGAAAAATATATTATTTGTGACAGGAAGAATAAGAAAATTACAGCTGGAAATCTGCCAAAAAGAAGCCTTTGAACATGCTTAATGGACCACTATTCAGAAAATTTAAAAAAAAAAAGGAATACTCTGACTTGCTTTTTTTTCAGCCTCAGGTAGCCTGAGCAGTGTGTTGGGAAATGCACTCAACACTTTTACTGAGGATGCTTTGAGACCCACACTGTGACAATGTGCACTGGGTGTCCTGTTGCACCATAGAGGTCACTTGATACAACAAAATGAGCATTTAAAACTTTTCCATCCTGCTTTTTTATACTCCATAATGAGGTACTCTGAACACCAAATAAAGCCCAGCCCAGATCCACATGACAGTTGGTCAAGTCTGATCTTTATCTGATCCTTGAACAGATAAATAGTTTCCAGTAGTTTCCTCTTGTCACTGAATCTATTCCTTGTTTGATGATGAGGGGGTCAGATGTTCACCAGGATCTCTCTGCTATTACACTTTTCCAAAGATTCAGTGTCTGGTTGGTTCTGCAACATGCATCAACCACACAGAAAAGCAGCATTTTTCATAATTCACTCATTTATTTTAAAGACTTCGCCCTGTTAGTTAAGCTCTGAGAATTTTTCAGCTCAGCTTTCTCTTTGTTTTAGAAAGAGATGTAGGATGGGTAGAGCAGGACAGCAGAATTTCTTATCTCTTTACCAACACATCCTCTTAGAACCAGGTAGGTCCTGTGTGTATCTCTGACACAGTCAGGGGGAAAAAATTGCCATCAAGGCCAGCGAGAGGAAGCAAGAAGTTGCAGTTCAGTTACTGTTGGATGTGAGGGCTGAAGATGTTTTTGGCACAGCAGCTGTAGAGCCAACACAAAGCAGTTCTACCTTACAGCTGGCTTTTGTGGGAAGTTGTGTGTATCTGAGCTAGGCATTGAAAAAGACTCTAAGAGATGTAGTCCTGATTTCAGTTTGAGCTGAAGCTCTAAAACTACATGGGAGTTCTTAACATCAAAAATAAAATCAGTCCTCATTGCTAGCTGGCAACAGGTGGATTTCACCAAGGAGCTCACAGTTGTGGATCAGGTATTTTTGACTATACCACAAAATCCTGTTATTTGATCATGTTGAAATTATCAGAGATCTGTAGCCTAAACCAGAGGAAATCAGCTGTAGGATAAGTAGGACCACAAGAAGAACAATGGGAAATACAGAACAACAAGAAACAGGGCTGCTGAACAAGAAAAGCTGTTTGGTTTGACTCATTAAAAATGACATCAAGCATCAGAGTAGAGCTAAGAAATGTTATCAGCCACTCACCTTTCAAAGAGATTAAAATAACTGAAGCTTTTAAAAGTGCAAGTAAGAAGAAAAAAATGACATGGAAGTATTGTGACAGAGATCCAGACTTGCTCACAAAGCTGCACCCAGCACCTCACTGCTTGCTCCTAATAAAGACGGGAATGCGCGACATCAGTGGGCGGCGTGGAGAGGGAGAGGCACTGAGAGAACCAGAAATAACTTAGCAACATGGAAGTGAAAAAGCTGTGCCTAGTTATAGAAACCAAGTGATCAGTCTCCTGGGATTGTTAATTGTTCAGCTCTAATGGAAAGAAGCTGCTCTGGTATCCAGTCTGGGAATCGTATCAAATCAGAATGGGTTGGGTTGGAAGTGACCTTGCAGATCATCTCATTCCAGCCCCTGCCATGGGCAGGGACACTTTCCACAGACCAGGTTGCTCCAAGCCCCATCCAACCTGGCCTTGGGCACTGCCAGGGATGGGGCAGCCACAGCTTCTCTGGGCAACCTGTGCCAGTGCCTCCCCACCCTCACAGTAAAGAATTTCTTCCCTATATCCAATCTAACACTACCCTCTGTCAGTTTGAAGCCCCTGCCCCTTGTCCTCTCACTCCCTACCTTTGTCAAAGTCCCTCTCCAGCTTCCTTGTAACCCCTTTAGGTTCTAAAAGGTGCTGAACCCCCCCAGCTGTCCCAGCCTGTCTCCACAGCACAGGGGCTCCAGCCCTCTGATCACCTTTGTGGCCTCCTCGCTGCAGCAGGTCCAGATCCTTCTGCTCCTGGGGCTGCAGAGGGGTCTGGTGCTGCTGTGCTGGAAGCTGGAGCACAGTCCTGGGTGCTCAGGTCGTATCTCTTACACTGCAGCTGGAGCAGAGAAATCACTGAGCTCTTCAGTTTCCCAAACTAAAATGGAAAACTAAAGCTGGTTAAGTGGGGGAATAACATCTGTACCTACTGCTCTGACCCTATTTCCTATCCCATAAGATTAAATTTTATGTTGTGCATTTAAGGAAATAGTTATACCTACCCCACAGAGCAGGGGAGCAAATTTTCCCAGGGAGATCATCTGCATTCCCAGCCAGGACTTTTTCCTGACAGAGCCAGAAGGAAGAATGAGGAGAGAAGATGATAAGGTCTATTCACTTCAGGACAAAAAGATCTTTAACTAACTTAAATATTTTGTTCCCCACCCATGGAGATTAAGCAGGATCATATAGACAAATTCCTCAAAAGGAAATAAACAGATAATAAACCAGCAGACAATTTCCTTTTCTTTCTTTGCAAACCATAGCAAGACAAATTGCTCAGAAGAGCCAGGAGCAGAACTGTGGGAAGTTCTTCAGGGTGCCCGTGTGTGCCTCATATGGAGATGTCTCCTCTTTCAAGTAGCAGCTTTAGGAATGCAAACCAGTGAAATATTTTATTAAATACTAGAGGGGTCAGGGGGAAATTGCTCTTAGAAAAGGCCAAGTTATCCTGGATGCAGTCCTCGTATTAATTCCTGCCAGGAAAGGCATCATCCTGGTATGGTGCTGTAATGCCCAGCTAACACCTCCACTGGAACCAGCTCTGTGCCCCGCAGGCAGAACCCCTGTGGGACAGCAGAAACCCAACAGGCAGGGCTTGAACCCCTGGCTGCTTGGTGCTGCTCCTCCTTTTTAGGTGGCTCCTCAGTAGGAGCTGTTTTGATCTGTGGTGAGGGGGAAGAGGCTCTTTCTCCACGAGGATCATGACACAGTTTATTTTAAACTGTGCACACTCAAGTCACTGTCTCTTTGTCCTGCTTGTCTGTGCACAGGAGCTCATGGAATTATTTAATCTTATTTGTGGCCATAAGGAACATCAGTTTACAGGGCTGGCTTCCACCATAGGAAATGGAGAAGAATTCAGGCTGGCTGGTGGGGGATGCACCAGGAGAGCATCTCTGTGGGCAGCTGCTGGAGCGAGGGAAGCAGCAGCAGCATCTTGTGCTGTCTGTGCCAGCTGCAGGCACCTGAGCAGAATGGGGAGGTGTGCTGTGGAGGGGAGGGTAACCCCCAGCCTGCTCAGCTGAGTCCAGTGTCACATTCCTATCTCAGGAGCATTACAAGCTGCTTCCCGACTCTCTCAGCGTGAGGCTTGAGCCAAGCGGGCTTGGAGTCTCTTCAGCCTGCAAATGGATCTTGCCCTCAGGGCATTTGGAACTTGCCCATCCTCTGGGTACAGAAGGTGCCTGGAGCAGCTGCGCTGCCAACCTCTGTGTGTGGGAGCTGAGACACAGCCAGCTCCAGGAGGAACAACCCTGGAATGGGACAAAACCACGGAGTGTGTGATCCTATCTTGGTAATGGTCAGACAGGGGAGAATAGATGAGAATTGATGTTGCTGATGCAAATCTGCCGGCTTTTCTTTTCCAGCAGCACTTTGCAAATGTTGATCTCAGATATGCATACCCTCTGATGATCCAGGCTTTGTGGCATCTGTTTTCTTTGAATGTCACTGTCACATCCATTGCCAGCTATCTGGCTTCAGTGCTGCATTATCCTACTTCAAAAACCTGAATAAACAGGGTGCTGGTGTTATAGGACAGCTAATGAATCAGTCTAATTACCAGCTACAGAGAAAAGCCCAGAGGCTACAGCTGAATTGCTGGTTTGCTCCTTCAGTGAGCAACAGACTTTCTTTGACACACCTAATTTTTATAATAATTGGAAAGAATGTCACCTGCCCTGTTAAGAGAGAAATTATCCTACCTTTGGCCAAAACATATTCCCCATGTCTCTGGAACCTTCTTCTGAGGAGGTAAAATTAAGAATTCCTCACTGAAGTAAGATTAGCAGCTGCTGCATCCAGAAATACCTCCCTTATTCTAAACCAATTAGCAAAGGATAATGACTGGTTTCTTTGCACTGGGAAACCATAAATAACATCACCTGTGATCTTTATGTTTGAGGGTGTGAGATGCTGGAGTAAAATCTTATCTGAATGAAGTATTTGTCTTTATTCTTTCCCTCCACATCTTGTATTTCCAGGAACACCATGAAAAGAAATCAGAGTGCTGGTGCCAGTTTTGTCTTGGCTGAAGAAGCCAAGAATCTTTGGGCCAGTGAACCTAACACTGAAACTTTGGGTGGCTATTTAAAAATTATTATTTCAAAATAACACCTCGAGGTGTGGGTGAAGATCATGCTCAGGTGAAGAGATACTAAAAGGTCTGGGCTAAAACACGAAGTCTCATAGAGCAAGTTTCTGGAATATTCTAAAACTTTGTGCAAATCCCATTAAATATGCCAGTATGGATCAGTTCTGTTAAAATACCAAAGATTAAAAATGCAACCTCACAGCTTCATCTGCTCCAAGCAGTTACAGGGGCTGCTCCCTCCTTTAGAGGAACCTTCCTATCACCCTTCTCTGTCCTTTGGTCATTGAGTCTGGAAATTTGGAACAGTCTCAAAGACTGCCAGTAGTCACTTTTAAATCGAGGATGCTTCAAAGAGACACAATATCCTTTTTCTTACACTGTATCTGCAAAACACTCTCCCTCTGTGCTGTGGCCTCTCCAGGATCCAGGACAACTGCGCAGCACGAGTAGCCAGGGTCCTGCTTTCACTTACTCTGAGTCACCAGGGTTTTCCTGTCCTGCCATCTCTGTTTTGTGTAAAAAGTCTTCTCTGTAATGGGATGCCTTCCAAAAGAGCCAGTGGCAACAGATCTCCAGTGTCCTGATTTTGGATGTCGAGTCTCAAAACTATTTACAATCCAGGGCTGTTTGGTTCAAGCACATCTGTCAGAAAAACATCATCATGACACAGAGAATCTGTTTCCTCACTGGTAAAATATGTGCCTGGTTTCCAGTTTGAATTCATCTTTTGTTTCTTGTGTTTTTCACTGCTACACTCAGAACCATTTAATGTGATATTTTCCCCTGAAGATAATTTTATTTATGAACAAGTTATCCCACAATAATCGAAACTGATTTGAATCTTTACTAATAGGAACTATTGCAACTATTTCTTCTCTGCTCTTTGTTCTTGTACCCTTCCTATATGTCACAGAAGTTTTTGAAGAACTTTATAAAAATCATATTATTTTAGTATTTGCTGTGCTGTTTACACATTTTACAGAGCTTAAACTACTTAGTGCTTTTTGCTATTGCTCTGAAACTATTTAACCCTGTTAAAATACCAAACTCTGCTGTTCCCACAGTGTGATTCCACATAATAGAGACATATTTGAAATTTGCTGATGGTTCTCAAATAGCAAGAACTGCTGCTTTTCTATGCAGCAAATGCAGAATATGGATTGATATTAAAATATTCCTGTGCAGTTCAAGATCTGTGATACTTTTGAAGAGACAATGCAGTGAATTTCTGCATCAGATAAATTTTGTTCCCTAGGATTTTTATTGCACCATTTAAAACAGTTTCCAAGCAGTGATAGAAGCCTTTGGAGATGAGAGAAACTGTACTGATTGCAGATAATTTGGATTCCTTGTTTGGAGTAAATAAAGTAAATAAAATACTGTAATTGACCAGGTAAGAGAACCTCTCAGCATTTCCATCATTTCCTCCCCCTTTACCCAACCTGTGGCTGTGATGCCTTAGGTTTTANTCCGCTCGGAACCCGCTCCGTGTCTGCAGCCTTGGCTACAAATCGTTCCCGCTGTCGGCGAGAGACCTCATTTTGTTTTTAAATTGTAGGGTTCGAGCTTACAGGCTTGGCAGCAGCGGGTCTGGCGATGGGGTGGATGTGCCAGATCCGAAACCTTCGGGGTCACCTGGGACAGTCGTGGGATCATTTGTGTTGGAAAGGATCCCCCAGAGCATCGAGTCCAACCAGTGCCAAGGGACATGGGGCAGATATTTAAATATGGCACGTTATATTTATCTGTACACACAGACACACACACACACACACACACACATACACATATATATATATAATATATAATGTCTCTTAAGAACCCCACTCACAACCCTTTCCCCCATATTCTGTTGCATCCTCTATCTCTGCAAGGCCACACTGTTTCCAAGCCAGAATAAATCTTGAAACAGATCAGAACCTTTAAAAACAATCACAGTCTCACGATAAAATAGGCAAAGAAGAGATTTTATTTGAACAAAGCATTCCTGAGTATCACATCATAGAAACTAATTGTAATGACAATTTAAAAGAGAACACATGTCTCTGAGAAAGCACTGAAGGTGAGGGCATTTTCCAAGAAGAATGACTGTGCTTGTAGAGGGAAATGGATGGAGTAAACCAAAATACAGAAACAGAAAAATACAGAAACATTAAAAGTGCCTAGTGACACACTGCATTTTTTCTAAACACACACAAAAACCACCTAAAATAAATAAAACCAACCCCAACCCCTCAAATCACCAACAAAACCACCTCCTCCTCCCCAAACTCTAAAGCCAGTTAAAAAAATCAATATGGAAGATATTTGAGCTTGTTAAGAAATCAATGAAAAAAGTTTGATTGCACCAAAGAGCTGCTGAAATAATTATTTTCCCTTCTTATTATATATTTCTTATATATATATA
>VZRX01010822.1:0-12687 GCA_013398075.1 Notiomystis cincta
ATCCCTCCCACCCCAAATATCCCAGTGGTTACAGAGCCCTCACACCCGGTAATGGAAGGAAACCTTTATCTGGATTTTAGCAAATGTAAAGGTGCCACATTAGAGCCAGGGCCAGGCATTGTTTCCTTTCTCCTTCTTGCCTTTCTCCTTCCTCCCAATGTTAAAAACTGATTAAAGTAACAAAAGAAATCAGAGTTTGGTATGAATAATCAGGGATGAGCAATAGCATTGAGGATAAAAGACCCTATTTAAAAATTGCTCTGCTTATATAGGATAATACAGTAGAGATGGTGATATCATTAAATCTGTCCGAAACACAAATTAGACTTAGCCCAAGTTAAAAAAAAAAAAAAAAAGATCTCTATGCCAGACCAAAGTGGCACTGACCAGCTGGCCTGGGAATATGGGCTTAAACAACAGCAAAATGAAAACACCCAGAAGAAATCAAAGCTGCTTTTTGTTTGCACCACTGAAGGATAATTCCACAGTTTTTAACCCCCCGGGCACGAAGAGGAGCGGCAGGTCTCAGTTCTGCACACCAAACAATCCCTGGGTGACACAGACCCCGCGGCTGGGGCTGCAGCGCCGCTCCCCGCGCTCCTCAGGGACCCCGGGAAGGAGGGGACACCAGGGGACAGCGGCAGCAACGCCCCCCGGCACTGCTGTGGGCCCGAACAGGAGCCCCCGAGCCCGGCCACACCCTCCGGGCACGGCAGCAGCCCCGGCCTCGGGCACGGGCAGAGCGGCCGAGGGTGGAGCAGCATCCCATGGGATATGGGCAGATAACAAGAACATCCCATGGGAACAGGGCAGCTCCAGGGCAGCATCCCGTGGGATATGGGCAGCTCCAGGGCAGCATCCCGTGGGAACAGGACAGCTCCAGGGCAGGATTCCATGGGAACAGGGCAGCTCCAGGGCAGCATCCCATGGGATATGGGCAGATAACAAGAACATCCCATGGGAACAGGGCAGCTCCAGGGCAGCATCCTGTGGGATATGGGCAGCTCCAGGGCAGCATTCCATGGGAACAGGGCAGCTCCAGGGCAGCATCCTGTGGGATATGGGCAGCTCCAGGGCAGTATCCCACAGGAGCAGGGCAGCTCCTGGGCGGGAGCTCTGCCTGGAGCAAGAGTCCCCGACAGCCAGGGGGCTTTAGCCGAAGGGAGGCAGCTGTAGCTGAGTCTGAAGGAGCGGGAGTGGCTCAGGACGCACCACGGGGCAGCTGTGTCCAGCTGTGTCCAGTTGTGTCCAGCTCTGTCCAGCTCTGTCCAGCTGTGTCCAGCTCCATCCAGCTCCATCCCTGTTTTCCGTGTCCCAGCTCCTCTCCTGGAAGGATGTCCCAGGGCAGTTGTTGCACTCCAGGAGTGGTGCCCGGGGCAGGGAGGGCAAGGAGCCACTCCCAAGGTCCCCGAGGTCCCCAGGGAAACACTCCCAAGGTCCCTGGGGTCCCCAAGATCCCCAGGGTCCCCAGGGTCCTGTCCAACCCAGCCTTGGGGTTCTGGGCCACAAGAGGGAAAGCTGAGGAGGAGGACGAGCTCCCTGAAGCACCTGGGTTTATTCACCTCCTGCCTCAGGGGCTGGAAGGAAAACACCACAATTTACCCAGGATGGGGAGTCCAAACCACGCCAAAAATAGCTTTATTTATCAAATGATGGATCACAGAGCCATGTGGCCTGAGAAAACGCTCTGACCATGGAGCCCAAGCACGCCCAGCACTGCCAAGGTCACCCTAACTCATGTCCCCAGGTGCCACCTCCACTGGTCTTTTGAACACTGCCCGGGAGGAAGGGTGAGGACTCAGTTATCTCTGAAAGCAGAGATCAAGAAATAAAGCAGGAAATTAATTTGTTCTTGAGATACACCACCCCCAGACACCTCAGAAAAGGAAATAAAAGCAGAGGGAGAGAAAGCAGAGTGGAAATGGAACAGATTCCTGCCCTCCCTGCCATTCACTGGGCAGCCAGAGGAGCAGAGTCTGGGATTCCTGGCTCCTGCCTCCCCTGATATCAGCTCCAGTTCTGGTCCTCAGCGTCAGCCAGCTCACAGCAGCCTCACTGGGGAGCCAGGCAGATGCTGAATGTGTCACAGGATCGGGTCTGATGTGTCACAGGCAGAAGCTGCGAGTATTTAACCACCAGAGGATCCTCTAAGGGCAGCTGTGGGGTTTTTTTGTAAGAACACCCAAAATACTGAGTTTGGAATGTGTCACACTGATGATGGAAAACACAATAAACTCTGGAATTCTTTGCCTATCAAAGCCTCCCTCAAGGACAACATCAGTGAACTCAGCCCCTGGATGGATGGGGGTTGTTAATTTGAAATTTTTTTCTTGTAGGACAAATATAGGAAAAACAACTCGAAGAAAAAACAAAAAACCAAACAAAAACAGAACAACAAAAAAAGAAACCAAAACCAAGAAAGAGAAACCTCCATCTGAATGCAGGAACAGCAAATGAGAGACTTCAAAATGCAAATGTGCAACTTCCCAGGTGATGAAAGGAGCTCTTGTCAGGGCCAGCGCTGCTCTCAGAGGTGGCTGCTGACTTCCCCCCAAAGGAAATCGCACACAAAGACTTTGCCTATTTTTTCATCTTCATTTCATTTTCCCCATTAATTTTTCGGTTTCTTCATCTTCATTTGTCATTGTTCTTTGAACAAGGCAGCCCTTGATTCCCTCTCCAGTTTGCAGAGGAGCAGCCAGGGAGTGGCTGGGACCTTGTGAGCCCCTGGTGAGGGGATGCAGCTCCTTTCCCAAAATTCGGGGTGGCTGCTGAGAAGAGGGCTCACCTGGCCTGCCAGGACAGGACCTGCCCCAGAGAAACACAATTCAAAACGGCCAAGGAGCTGGTCCTGGGATTCTCCCCGGGATCAGTGGCCAAGAAACCCATTTCCTATTCCCTGATCCCAGGGACAAAGGCCTGGACTGCAGTGGAGTGGGTAAAGGACAACATCCCATCCCTGGAAGTGTTCCAGGATGGGGCCTGGAGCAGCCTGGGATAGTGGCAGGTGGAGGGCTTAAATAGCCTGGGATAGTGGGGGGGCTTGGACAGCCTGGGATAGTGGGGGGCTTGGACAGCCTGGGATAGTGGGGGGCTTGGACAGCCTGGGATAGTGGGGGGCTTGGACAGCCTGGGATAGTGGGGGGCTTGGACAGCCTGGGATAGTGGGGGGCTTGGACAGCCTGGGATAGTGGGGGGCTTGGACAGCCTGGGATAGTGGGGGGCTTGGACAGCCTGGGATAGTGGGGGGCTTGGACAGCCTGGGATAGTGGGGGGCTTGGACAGCCTGGGATAGTGGGGGGCTTGGACAGCCTGGGATAGTGGGGGGCTTGGACAGCCTGGGATAGTGGGGGGCTTGGACAGCCTGGGATAGTGGGGGGCTTGGACAGCCTGGGATAGTGGGGGGCTTGGACAGCCTGNTCATTTCCTCCTGTCTTCATGTCCTCCTGTCCTTTATTTCCTTCCTGTCCTCCTGTCCCCTCTGACCCTCTGTCTCTCTGTCCGTCTGTCCCCCTGTCCCTATGTCCCTCTGCCCCCTCTATCCCTCTATCCCCCTGTCCCCCTGTCCCCCTGTCCGTCATTCCAGCGGGGCCCAGGCACGGAGCCCCTCTCGCGGCTGGCGGTGGGAGCCTGGCAGGAGCCCCGGGCTGTAACTCGCCGTGCTCTGCGCTGGGTGGGCTCTGCTGGCCTGAGCCCATCTGCTCCTCTGCAGGAGCTCCTGCAGCAGCGCAGGGCCGGGCGGGGAATGCAGCAGAGCTGCTACAACGTTTCCCCAGCACATTAACGCTCCCTCCTTCCCCGCCTTTAATTATTTATAACTGTGGCACAGAATCCGAAAGTTCTTGGGGTTTGGCGCAGATTAAACCCCCAAATTTCCATAAATCCATAAACAGAAAATACTGCAGAACAGTGGGAAGAGAGCTGTGTTTGAGTCATCCACGAACCTTCTGGGCTCTACAACATCAGCAGCTCCTCACACAGCCAGGGCCCCGTGCTTCACCTCCCAGGGAACTCCCCCGCGATCCTGGTTCCTGGGCAGGTGGGAGCCACCCCTGTGGCCAAAGGGGCTCACCTGGAACAAGGAATCCAAAGGGATCGACCCCTGAGGAGACTGGCCTGGGGACAGACTCAGCGGCACCTGAGAGAGCAGAGCTCAGAGGCAGCAGCTGGGCACAGCTGGGAGGTTCCTGGACTTCATGGATCCAAACTGGCCCAGGCAAACCCCTCTCCCCAGATCATTTCCTGCCTTAGGCAGCAGGAATCCTGTCCCTCTCCTGATGTTTTCCCTTTGGCCATGGAGGGGCTCCAATTGCACCCTTGGCTGGCCGTGGTCTGTCTGCCCCAGGTGGGAGGGTGGCACTGCCCAGGGCAGGTGGGATCCTCCTGCTGGGATTCTCCTGATTGTCCTTCCTCCTCTCCAGGTGCCTCTCCCGAGCCACCCTGCAGTGCCGAGGTCGGTGCTGCTCCCTCTGAGGGAATTCCCTCCTTACAAAGCCGAGCCATTTCCCTGCTCCTCCCGCAGGTGCCTGAGCGGGCACGGGCTGCTGCTCCGGGCTGCTCCCAAGGGAGGCGGATCGGGATCGGGATCGGGATCGGGATCGGGATCGGGATCGGGATCGGGATCGGGATCGGGATCGGGATCGGGATGAGGCTCAGGATCGGGCGGGGTGAGGCTCGGGATGGGGCGGGATGAGACTGTCAGGGCAGAGCCGCACCTGCCCGGGGCTGTGCTGTCACAGGGACCCTGTGCCGTGTGTGACACCTGTCCAGGTCACAGGGACCCTGTGCCGTGTGTGTCACCTGTCCAGGGCTGAGGGGTCACAGGGACCCTGTGCCGTGTGTGTCACCTGTCCGGGGCTTTGCTGTCACAGGGACCCTGTGCCGTGTGTGACACCTGTCCGGGGCTGTGCTGACTTCCCCCCAGGGCCGCCCCAGGAGCCAAACCATCGTGTGGCAGTGCTGCCAGCTCCCTGTGCCACCCAAAATGAGGGAAAAGAGGATAAAAGGGACTTTACTGAAGAGAAAAAGGAACCGCTGCTGAAGGAAAAGGCTCCCTGGGATCACACGACGGCTCGGGTGGGGAAGGAGCTGAAAGCCCATCTCATCCCACCCCTGACACCTCCCACCATCGCAGGCTGCTGCAAGCCCCGCGCAGCCTGGCCTGGAGCGCTTCCAGCATTCCCGGAGCCCACCAGCGCGGATCCCAGCCACACAAAGGTGAGGATGTGTGAAGAGCTGCCCGTTGGGTGGGAACTCGCCCTTGCTGCTCTCCCCTGCTCAGTGACACTGACGGATGCGGCAGCGGGAGCCACAGGCACGAACTGGGAAACTTTTTGTGGCACTTGCAGGTTTCCATGGCGATGGGAGGGAGGGGATGGCGGGCGCGCCGTGCAGACAGAGGCTGGGGGATAAGCGGCCCCGGGTGAAGGAGCAGAGCAGAGCCGAAATCCCATTGCTGGCCAGAGAACCCGGAGGGAGCACGAGAGAACAAAGGGATTCACCACAGCCGCCCGTGGAACTGGGGAATGCTTAGGGAACAAACCCCACCTCTTAACACCCAGAAAGAAATGAAAAGGGAGAGAAATGTGGGGGAGAAAATGCAATTTTCTCAGCCATCTCTCACATCCTGACTTCTGTCAGAGTTGGGGAAGGAATCCTTTGGGAGATGAAATCACCCGGGCCAAGTGACCGCTTGTGTGGTTTCCTGCAGGGCCGTTCCAGGACAATCACCCAGCTGGGATCGGCCTTTCCTGCCTCTCTCACCCCTTCCCGTGGTGAGGACAGAGCTCAGAGCTCAGAGCTCAGCAAACCTGGGCCAGTTCTCTCACCTGATGCTCTGCCCCCAGGCAAATGTGGGATGAGCAGGACAAACCAAAATTGCAGTGGAAATTAAAGCACGTGGAGGAAAACTTCAGAGACTCTTCTGGCACAGCCAGTGGCTTTAGGAACAGAGGCTGGGCCCAACAGGGCAGAACCAGCATTTGCAGAGCTCCCTGTGCCTCTGCTGCAGTCTCTGCTGCTCTGCCTGGGAGCCCCTCCCTCGGAATCGCCTGGTCCCAGCCTGCAGGGGCTCGATTTCCATAACAAGGAAGGATGGGCTTTCCAGATACATCCCAAATTTCCATAAAAAGGAAAAGCAGGCTTTCTAGATGCATCCAAAGTAGATAAAAGTTAGAGGGTGGAAATGTACATTAAATTGAAACAGAATTTTCTAAAGGGACTTGATGAAAAAAACAGATTCTGGAATTGCATTTGCTCTTCATTTTCATTCAGACTGGGTCTATTTAACCATTAAAGCCCTCTCTGTTTGTAAATGTGTGTTAATTTTAATATGAAAAGTGTCACTTCTACATAAAAAGGGATTTATTGAAGATGGAGATGAAGCACTTTCAGAAATCAAAGTCTGGAACATTTCATTCTGATAACGTTCAAATCCTATGTTTGGGAATTATATGATTTTTTTTTTTTAACTAATCTCTTTGCTGATTTCAACCTACTTTAGCAGATCTTCCATTCCTATGAAACTTCATAGTTCAATCAATTATTTATTAAAACCAGAGGAATTCAAACCTTCCTCCCTGGGAGAGGTCCTGGAGCAGCCCAGGCCGGGCCAGAGCTGGATGAAATCTGCGCAGCCCGGGGCAGTGCCTGCCTCAGACAGGATCTTCCTCTGGACTCCTCCTCCCTGCCCGCTCCTCTCCCTCCCTACTCCCTGAACACTAACCCCAAGTGGATTCTCTTTGACAGAAGTTCCTCTGGTGGGTTTCCAGCCCAGCTGCATCTCCCCAGCACTGAGAGGGCACTGCAGGAGCCTCTGAACGTTCCACAGGGCTTCTGAGACTTCCAGGGAAGAGAGGGATCCAGGGAGAGCTCAGAGCCCCTGCAGGGGAGCTGGAGAGGCACTGGGGACAAGGGATGGAGGGACAGCTCACAGGGAATGGCTTTAAGCTGAAGGAAGGTGGATCCAGATTGGATTTTAGGAAGGAATTCCTGGCTGGGAGGGTGGGCAGGCCCTGGCACAGAATTCCCAGAGCAGCTGTGGCTGCCCCTGGATTCCTGGAATGTCCAAGGCCAGGCTGGACATTGGGGTTGGATCAGTCTGGGACAGTGGGAGGGGGCAGCAGGGCTGGAACTTGATCTTAAAGGTCCCTTCTGACCTTCCATGGTGTGAAGGTGTGATGGAAACCTGAAACTCCTCATCCGGGAGGCTGGAATACCAGGAGTTTTCCTGGAGAACGCTGTGGGGGGGGCCAGAGGGGGTTTGTTGGGAGTGGCGAGTGCCAGGGGCAGGAGCAGCACCTGGAATGTGGTTTGGGATGTGAGTGCAGGGGCAGGAGCACTGCCCCACACCTGGAATGTGACCTGGAATGTGGTTTGGGATAAAGAAGAGCGCAGGGACAGTTCCAGGGATCCTTGTCCCCGACTCCTGGGCATTCCAGCACCAGCTCCAGGGCTGGACAGCTCCTTTCCTAGGAAGGGAAAGAGCCCTGTGGAGGATTTCCAGCTCTCCTGGAAATCTCTTCCAGCTCTCATATTCGCACCAAGGGCTGTGGCCAAACAGCTGCAGAAGATCTTGGCTGGAAAGGTCCATTAGCAACATTTTACATTTGTTTCAGCTCCAGCTGCCACTCCCAGACCCTGAGTTCAAGCCATTGCCCTCAGCCTGTCGTTAACTTCCCGAGGTGGTGCGAGCCACAGGGAGCTCGGAGTGCCCCATCCTGTGAGATCCCTGTCCCTCCACACGCTCGGCTCAGCAGGGCCTCGGCTGCTCGCACAGCCGGCGCTCTCAGATCCCCTGGGAATTTACATCCATCACCTGCACAGGGTTAGTTTGGGCAGGGGATTCTGCATTCAGGGAAGGCAAACCTCACCCTGATCCCCTCACACTTCAGCTTCTCAGGGCAAACGTGGAGTCCTCATCCCTGGGGGATTAAAGTGGATGTGGCACTTGGGGACACGGGGCAGTGATGGCCTTGGCAGTGCTGGGGAATGGTTGGAATTGAGGCTTTTCCCACCAAAATGATTCCAAACTCCAATTACCAGACCCTGTTATTTAACGAACTGGTTTCAGTGCTCATGAACACAAAATAGAATTATTTCTCCCAGCAGGCTCTTTTTGCCAAGCTCTCGTTCAGGAGCAGATCAGGTGCCAGCCAGCTGAACACCCAGTCTGAATTCACAGCAGCAGCCACAGGAGTGCTTCCTGTGGCTGGTGACTCTGCTGTACCAAGCTCTGAGGTGGCCAAGGAGAAATCCTTCCCTGGGAGGGGGGGCAGGCCCTGGCACAGGGTGCCCAGAGCAGCGGTGGCTGCCCCTGGATCCCTGGAATGTCCAAGGCCAGGCTGGACACTGGGGTTGGATCAGCCTGGGACAGTGGGAGGTGTCCCTGCCATGGCAGGGGTGGCACTGGAGGGGATTTGAGTCACTTCAACCCTAACCATTCTGTGAGTTTATGATTTAATGATGATTTAATGAAGATCATGACTGTTACAATTTTAAGCCTGATGTAGACAAACATCCAACTTATCCCAGCATTTCACAACAACAAAAAAAAGACAAATTTTGCCTGGGGTTTTCAAATCTCCTCCATTCATTCAGAGTACCCCAGTTCAGTGTCCATCCCACTGACACAAATTAGAAGGAATAAACAGAAATCACTTTTATGCAGGACTCTGAGGGCTTTAAATAATGCAGTAGTTGTTCACAAGGACTGTTCCCTGGAAGCTCCACACACATCACTTCCAGCTCCTCCATGGACAGTGTCCAGCACCAATTTCTTTGGGGGAAAGGATTAATGAGAGGAAATTCTGCCATCACTGTTTCTCACATTGCCTGATGTCCCAGCCACATTCCTGCTGGAATTGTTTTCCAACTGCAAACTGATTATCTCAGTCTGACTTCCAGCAAGGAAGGGAGGAAACTCCTCACTACCCATTTGCACAGAAAACTTCCAGAGCCCTGCAATTTTGGGGTTGTTTTGTCTCTGCAGATGGCAGAAGAGGGTTTGAAGAGGGCTCTGCTCCTCCTCAGACTTGAAATGCTCAATCAGTTTTGTATTTCTGAGCATGGTCAGGGCAGTTTTAATCGAGACCCTCTGCTGGTCTGAACAAACACAATTAGGAGAATTAAGAAAATTCAACCAGACTGAGAATGACCTACTTCATATTGGCAAGGGCTCAGTGTGAACCAGCAAAAAAGCTTAATTTAACTCCTAAAAGTTTGTGCAAACTCTTTTAAGAAAAACACTGAGAGACTGGGAGACAAAAAAGAGCAGCTGAAAAATATTGACTGAGAGAATGTGTTTGGTCTGGTGTCATATGAAATGTCATAAGCACAGAGCTCTGTGGTGCCATTTTATAGACAAAAGTGAGAAAAAATGGATGTGTGAGGCAGAAACACAAAGAGCCAGAGCTCCTGGCTTTCCTGGGTGTGTTTCAATGAGGTGCAGCTCCCTCAGCTCGTGGTGGGGCCCGTGGGGAGGGGACAGGGCTGGGTCCCCCTGAGGGGTGGGAGCCCTGCAGGAAGATGGATCCATTCCAGCCGTGTGCTGGTGTGCAGGCTGCTGAATAAAGTTATTTTCCTGCTGGATTCCCCCATCAGCATCCCCACGAGAGAGATGGAGAGGAGCAGGACAGGAGTCCTGGGACAGCATCCAGGGACAGAGGCTGCTCCCACTTCCACGAAATCCAAGCCCTGACAGTAATTTCCTTCTGCCTCATCCAGGCAGAACCTCCCAAGGGCCGGGTGTGACCCTGTCACAGCCAAAGCTCAGTGACATCTCCAGGCCAGGACAGCCCTGGTGCTGACCCAGCTGCTCTGCTCAGGAGGTGCCTGGGCACCATTCCAGAGCACAGATGTGTGAAAAAGGAATGGCTTCTGGTGGTTATGCTTCAGAAGTTTACTCTGGGAAGAGTAAATAAAAGGAAACAAGCTTTAAAATAAGTAATTCTTGGTGCTGTGATGCCTCAATAAACACTGCAGCCCTCTGCTGCCCTGTGCTGAGCAGCAGCACTGCTGTTACAGGGCCCTCGGAAAATACAGGGGAGACACGGGAGCGTGGGGCCGGCAGGAGCAGCGTCCTTCGTCCTTGTCAGCACCGAGGCCCCAAAGGAGCAGCTTCACCTGCTGTGCCTTCATCTTCCTGCAGCTGTGTCTCACCAGGCCCGGCAGCCGCTTCCGAGGAGAGGCAGAGGCTGCTCCTGTGTCCTTGCAGAGGGGCTCGGTACAGCTCAGCAGGCAGGGGAGGGAGCATGGCAGGGCAGGAGACAGGGAAAGGGACCATGGCACAGGGAAAGGGACCATGGAACAGGGAAAGGGACAATGGAACAGGGAAAGGGACCATGGAACAGGGAAAGGAGCATGGCACAGGGAAGGGAGCATGGCACAGGGAAGGGACCATGGCAGGACAGGAGACAGGGGTAGGGACCATGGAACAGGGAAAGGGACCATGGAACAGGGAAAGGGACCATGGCACAGGGAAAGGGACAATGGAACAGGGAAAGGGACCATGGAACAGGGAAAGGAGCATGGCAGGGCAGGAGACAGGGAAAGGGACCATGGCACAGGGAAAGGGACCATGGAACAGGGAAAGGGACAATGGAACAGGGAAAGGGACCATGGCACAGGGAAAGGGACAGTGGAACAGGGAAAGGGACCATGGCATAAAGCTGGGAGGAGTGGCTGAAAAGGAACGGGCGGGGCTGATCCCAGGAATTCCCTGCACAGGAGGCAGAATTCCCAGGAATTCCCTGCACAGGAGGCAGAATTCCCAGGAATTCCCTGCACAGGAGCAGAACTCCTGCCCTGGGCAGTGCCCAGCGCTGAGCAGAGCCCGGACAGGGCTGGAGTCTCCTCCCTGGGCTATTCCAGAGCCCTGTGGACACACTCCTGTGCCCTGAGCTCTGGGCTGGCCCTGCTGGAGCAGGGAGTGGCCCCAGTGGCCCCTCGCAGCCCGGCCCCTGCCGTGACTCTCGGTAAGGTCCCATTTCGGAAGGCGGGATGTGCTGGCACGCCGGCCCCTCTCGCAGCCCGGCCTTTCCCTGGCGGTGGCAGCGGAGCCAGCCCTTGGCACAGTCCGCTGTGGAGCTGGCTGGCCCCGGGCGGGGCGCTCTGTGCGCGCAGCCGGGCACACCCCGGCAGGGAAGGGCTCGCCGAGCTGCCTCCAAGCCCGGAGCTCTCTGCTTTCTGCCTCTTCCAGCCTGTACAAAAGGCACTGAAGGAGATTCTGCTGAAGAATTCATTCTAAGCAGAAATTTTGCAACTTCTCAGCTTTCCAGGGGATCCACAGCAGAGAGGAGACTGAGTCAGGCTAAGTATGGGAGCAGCTGATGTGCCCCCCCCTCCAGGTTTGGTTTAATCAGCCCACATTCAATCTGACCACAGGCTGGGAGATGTTCACAGCCATCCCAAGGCTCTCTGCAGTTCAGGGTCTGATGAAAGGCAGGCTGGCTCCCTGGGAAGAGCTGCCAGGACGAGATCAGCTCCATCCCAACCTTGTTTAAGCAGCTGCTCCCCTTCCCGTGGCAGCTCTCTTGCCATCCTCTGCTCTGATCCCCAGCTCTGGCAGCTCTTTGCCATTCCAAACCACGGAAAAAGCGACTCCAGGCTCCTCCTGAATTCTCTGCACAGCAGATTTCAGCATCCTCCAGGGAAAAAGGAGCCCTTGGAGCAGTGCCAGCTCTGGTCCTGGCTGTGTGGGAGCTCCAGGGCTCTGTGGGATGGGTTTTCCCCTTCCAGAGCTTCTGCTGGACCCCAGCGTGCCCCAGCTGAGCTGCTCTGCTCCAGCTGCACCTCCAAAGCTCCTGTCCACGTCCCCACAATCTCCAGGGCAGACAGGTCCTTCATCTCCCCCCGTGCCAACGAGCCGAGTCCTTTCCCACGTTCCCCGGGATAATCTGCTGTGAGAACATATGGAATGGTTACAGGGAAATCTTGATGGGAGTGACACAACTTGCCAGGATGTTCAGCTTAATAACCCTAAAAAATGGCTACTCACAAAAAGCACAGTCATTCCCGAGGAAATGTGTTTTCCCCAGCTTCCCACGGGCACGCAGCCACTACCCACCGGCGTTCCGACACTGCGACTCCAGACAGGGAGCAGCAGCGGGGAGCCACAGCACTGCAGGCACATTCCTCGGAGCCACATTCCCCGGGAGGGAGGCTGAGCTGCCTCTGAGCACGGGGAATGTCAGGCCAGACGTGTTTCCACAGCCTCACACAATCCCTGGGGCTGGAAAGGAGCCCTCAGACCATCATTCCCAACCAGCAGCAGCTCCACATCCACAGTTTCTGAACTCTCCCAGGGATGGGCACTCCAACCTGCCCTGCCCAGTCTGTTTAAATCATTTACAACCCTTTCCATGATATTTTCCCTGCTGAGCCTGCCCTGGCCCAGCCTGAGGCTGTTCCCTCTCCTCCTGTCCCTGTTCCCTGGGAGCAGAGCCCGACCCCCCTGAGCCCCCTCCTGGCAGGGACTTGTGCAGAGCCACAAGGGCCCCCCTGAGCCTCCTTTGCTCCAGGCTCAGCCCCTTTCCCAGCTCCCTCAGCCATTCCTGCTTCTCCAGCCCTTTCCCAGCTCTCTCAGCCATTCCTGCTTCTCCAGCCCTTTCCCAGCTCCCTCAGCCATTCCTGCTTCTCCAGACCCTTTCCCAGCTCCCTCAGCCATTCCTGCTTCTCCAGCCCTTTCCC
>VZRX01010825.1:13352-64844 GCA_013398075.1 Notiomystis cincta
AAAAAAAAAGAGAGATTAGACATTTGCAAGGCGAAGGAGGCGAGCAGATGCCAGTAATGTATTCCCAGGCATGACACAGAGTGGCAGCATGTCATGAACTGTGTCCCCAGGGACCCCTGGGTCTGTGATATTGGCTTTAACCCCCACCAGCCCCAGCCAGGGTGTAAATTCATCAGGCTTACGGATATTGCTCTTGGACTACTGAATAATTTACAGTTGCAGAGCCCAGCCAGGTTCAGGTCATCGGGGTTCATGGGTTAATAACAGGTTTGGTTTTTGTTGTCAGCATCTGCCTTGATAACATATGAAAGAATCCTATTCTGTTGATTAGATTTTGAAATGGATCAATTTTTAATCAGCAGAACATCTGACTCACTCAATAAGAGGAGCGTGGTGGAGACAGGACGAGGGGCTCGTTATTTACAGGATTGTTTGTTTTTACTAATACGCAAATCCTCGCCCGGGCTGGAGCCTCCCCCCGCCTGCCCTCGCCCCGGCTCCCCCAAAATAAATCGCTGGGATTATCTGCAGCCTTGTGCCAGGTATTTGATCCATCTACTGATTGGGTGGGAAATCCATGCTGCTGCTCAGGGCACGCTGGAGCTTTGATTGAACTCTCTTGTTATTGATGGAAAATATTTATTTACCAGTTACATTTTGGGTGTGTTTCGTTTGCCTCTTCCCAAGCATCCTCCCCTCTCTAAGGGCCACCAGGATGAGCTTGTGGCTGCTGGGAGAGCAGGGGTGGGATGCAGAAATATCCTGGCCAAATTCATGCCTGTGAGCAAAGTTTCTGAGGGAATAACTTTGATTCATCATTAAAAAGAGTCCCCGTGGAAAGTTAAATACTGAGTGGGGGACTTGGGCAAAAGCTTTATTTATTTATTTTCTAAATTACTTGGTTTTGATTCTTGGGCACAAAAAAATCCCAAAGTTGACATATTTCATTGCATCTTGATAAACTGCATGGTTTTTTTGTAAAGACATGCATGAAATAAGTATTATTGTTTAGTAATAAATTAGTATTTTTTTAATGAAATCTGCTGGGTCAAAATTCTGGCTTGAAGCCAATCAAGTGGTTAACAACCACCATCACAGGACTCCCTGGAAATCAAATTCTGGTTTTTTTTAATGACAGAAAAGGTAAAAGTCTCATAAATACAACTTTGTGAAAAGTGTCACCAGGTATGATGGCTCTGTAGGGGCTGGCTGGGGACTCTGTGTCACTGGCAGATATTGGTATAGGTAAGAACTCATTGGGATGATAATTTGCATAGATTTGCCTTGGGTCCTTTGGGATTTTACTTTTAAAATTTGTGCCTTCTGGCAGTCTCCTTAACCTAAATAAATATTCTCCCTCGGATCAATTAAGATCGTGCCTGGCGGTGAGGAGTTGCTCCTGGTAGATTCTTTGGTTTTCTTCATTTCTTTCTTGAAAGCTTGGCCTCTTCTTTAAAATTTGGTGCATTTCTGAATTTATAGACTTTTTTGTTGTTGTTGGTTTGATGAGGTGGTGATTTAAACATGGGGGGAAGTGTGCTGAGGCTTCTGGCTGGTGCTGGGTATCCTGGAGGTAGGATGCTGGCGGTGGGGATGTGAACAGGGGCTGAATTTCCTGATTCCATTGGGTGCCACAGCCTATCCCAGCTCCCAGCTGAGCAGCCACGTGCTCTGTGTTTGCTGACCTTTGGCCACAACCAGCCACACTCCGAGGTTTCCTCTGGAGCTTTGCAGTGCCCCGTGTTATTACAGCACCATAATTCCAAGGGCTTGTTCCTGCAACCTGGAAATAACTCTGCAGGTAATGGGTGTTTGCTCTCAGGTGATGTATCAGCCTCTCCTAAAATCATTAGCACTGTGAGAAGGTTAAATATGCAGATTATATCATCCCTGGCAGGTTTATTTGCAGGAGAGCAATGGGTGTCACAAGTTCAGGACTTCCAAATTAAGTTTATTTTAGTGATGGAAAATGTGCTTCTTCTCTTGGGCCTCTGCTGGTGATTTTCTGACAAGAGGTGGAGGAAAAACAGTTTTGCAAAGAGTAGAGGGGCTGCTGGGCTGGTTTTTATTAAATAATGGGTGTTTAGGAACTGTTGATGTGGTTTAGTGCCCGATTTGGGCAGTGGGAGTTGCCCAGTTCTTGGCTCCGCTGGTAACTTATTAACTCCAAAAACTGTCCTTGTGTTTAGCAGCTGAGTAAATGCTGATGGGTCCCTGGGGTTTGGTGTCATTGCTCCAGACAGGATTGACCCAAAACGGTGACAGGGCCAATTCTGCTGCCCCGTGGGAGCAAACGGCTCAGGAAGGGCTGGAAGTGGTGCTTTGCTGCTTCCTTTGCACCTTGAGGCCATGCAAGGGTCTCACTCCTCTGCAGCTCAGGGTTTATTCCAGAGTTCCCATCCCTGGAAGTTTTCAAAGACCAGATTATACAGGACTTGGAGCAAGCTGGGATAGTGGAAGGTCCCCGTGCTCAGGGCAGGGGGAGGAAAGAGATGATGTTCAAGGTCCCTTCCAACCCCAAACATTTTTCATTCTGTGATTCATTTTGGGTCTATGAATTTGTACCCCAGCCAGTCCCAAGGCCAGTCCCAGGTACAACCCCATGTACAACGTGCTCCAGAGATGCATGGATTGATCCAGGGTTAACAAGACCTGTAAACCATCCTCTCCTCTTTCCTGCTTGATTTTTTCTAAGCCATTTAGCATGATGCTGCAATAATTTTGGGCACCACAGGGTATTTAGGTTCATTAGGTCTCGCTGTGGGGACCACACAAATTTACCTTTTGGCAGCAGTGGTCTTCTCTGCCCATCCCTTCCCTTATTGAAGAATCCCCTTCCCACCAGGATGCATAACCTGAGCCTGGAAGGGTTTCTGCATTCCGGTCTTTTTTTAGGCTAATAATTAAACCATAATGACAGAGCCCAGCATCTCTTTATTTAAAGAGCAGATGGAGTGTCCTGGATATTAGCATGGCCCTGGCTCCCACAGTGCCAGCAGCTCCTGGAGCTCAGGGTTGGGATGAGCCCCCCAAGGACGGTTATTACAAGGGCATTGTTAGGTAGGGGTGAGCTGAGACGCTTTTCCTGTCCTTTTTTCCTGTCCTGTGGCTGAATCCCAGGAAACTGCTTCAAAAAGCACTTTTGGACCACTGAGTTGGCACTCCTGGCACTCCATGGGCTGAGCTCTCCCTCCCTCCCACCCCAATCTACCCGAGGCGCTGTGGCTGTTACAGTTACAGCCGGAGCGGGACCTTTTTGGTTACACATGTTTTAATGGATAATCCCAGGCTGCCACTTCCAAAAACTATAAAAGAAAGGAGCTCAGGCTGTGGCTGCTGAGCTGGCCCAGAGCTCGTTGCTGCCTCCTCCCCATCGTGATGTGGAGCCACGGTGATGATTTCAGAGCTATCCTAGAGGGTCCAGAGGGTCCAGCACCATCCTAGAGGGTCCAGCAACATCCTGGAGGGTCCAGATCCATCCCCAGCAAATCCCTGTCTTTCCCCATTCTGTCTCCACCCAGCAACACCATCTAACCACGGTGCTGTGTACCTCTCACCCTGATTTCTCATCTTTTTATTTTTTTCCTAAGCAGCCACAATTGATAATTTAGCCCTGGATAAAGCAACCTTCCAGCTTTTTCTTTCTTGGAGGCCAAAACATTGATGTTGTGTGAAATGGGAGCTTTGAGGAGGCTTTGTATGGAACTTAGCTTCCTGAAAAATTTATTTACTGCGACTGTGATCTGCAGGAGCGAATTGATGTTTATCTATAGTAGTTCTTGCCAGAAAAAAAAATGCATAACTGCACTTTCTTGGGAAGCCTTGAAAGGCCTTTTAAATAAGTGTCTAATAGTAGGCTCTCAATAGCAAACAGCCAGCTTGATAGACAGTGTACAGTATATTATTAACTATAAGCAGGCTTAATCTTTTCCTCATGTTTTAGAGAATGCTTTATAACCTCGTGGCCAAAGAATTCATGATCACCAGGTATTTGAAGCTAAGCAAAAATTATACCAGCTGTAACTGCTGGGAGATCGATAGCGCCGGGAGGGGCGGGAGGCAGCGAGCTCCTGCTGCAGCCGTGTCCTGGCACTGCCATTCCCGGCCCCTCCTGCCTGCCCACGTTGGGTTTGGGTGGTACATGAGTGGTGTGGAGGATTCCCTGGCCAGGGATGCTCGTGGGGAGGGTGTTGTTTGTTTGTTCTCCTTGCAAGCTCCGTGTGGGATGGGGGTCCTGGTGTTGAGGTGCCTTGGGCAGGTCCCAGCTCAGCGGTGGAATTGAGTCGTGGGATCATTAGGGTTGGGGGAGTTCTCTAAGGTCCAGTCCAACCACCAACTCAGTGCCACCACGTTCACCACTCAGCCATGTCCCCAGGTGCCACAGCTTTTGAGCACTTCCAGGGATGGTGGTTCCAACACCGCCGTGGGCGGCTCTTTCCAATACTTGACCATCCTTTCAGTGAAAGAATTTTCCCAGATATCCTCCCCTTGGCACAACTTGAGGCCATTCCCTCTTCTCTCTTGTTCCCTGGGAGCAGAGGCTCACCCCTCCCACCTGCACCCTCCTGTCAGGGAGTTGTGGAGAGCCAGAAGGTCCCACTGAGCCTCCCTTTTGACCCCACGCTGTGGTGCCCTCCTTCGCTTTCGTGTTCCTCAACTCCTCCTGCCCGTGCTGTTGGATCCTGGGAGCTCTGGCCAGGAGTCAGGGAATCAATAGATGGTTAAGGTGATAAGTGGCTTTGCTAAAAACCAATTTTGCAAGAGGAGTTTGCAAAGAGGTCAGCGGACAGGATCTGCATCTGCACTCGCTCCAGCCCGGAGCTCGACCTGAATTAACCCGGGAAATGCTCTCAGTGTGGGACTCGGCCTCTCTCCTCTTGCTTCTGCAAATCCCTGTGGATCCTATGGGAGGGTGAGCCTGAGGAATGTCTCCTTCCTCCAGACAGAGCGTTTGGGTGAGGTGAACGTGCCTGAAGGCAACAGAAAATTAAACAAGCAGAGTTTGCTCAGCTGATAACTCCTCCTCGGAGCCGAGCTGTGCTGGAATTCTGGTGGCAGTATTTACATATGGATGAAGTGCTCCTGTGCAGCTCCTCCAACGTGGCTGGTCTAAGCAGGCTTTTCTCTAATCTCCACCATGCCTGGATGCTGTTCCAGAGCTGTTTCCAGCTCTGGTTTCCCTTGAACAAACTCATTAGTTGCATCCACTGTTAGGGAGACCTTTTTAAGGTGCTTATTGCTTTTGGCACAGCTCGATGACACTGCTGGGGCTGTGCCACCTCCTGGCACCAAGCACGAGTGTCCAAGGTCCCCATGTGACCACGTGGAGCCCAGCTCTGTGTTACTGTAAGAGATGGATTAGTGAGGAATGAGCAGAATTAGGGAGCAACAGATCTTTGGGACGGTTCACCAAAGTGTTTGGATTTTCTGTGGGCAGAAAATTGGGTTGTTTTTAGACTTTCTGGCATTTCTCAGGCTTTACTCATCTTTTCCCACCTGTAAGACCAGGAACATCCCCCAGACTCCATCCTCAAACATTGGACACCGGGGCAGATGATGGGATGAGCCAGCACCAGCATCCCATCTCCCCTTCTTTGTTCTCCCTGCTTTTCCCCATTTATCAGGTGGAATTCCCCCAGAAGAAGTGTGGTGGGCTGCTCATGCCTTGCTCTTGAGCTTTGCTTTCATCCCATTATTTATTACTCCATCTCTTCCCTGCACAGCCACTGTTCAGAGCTTTGGCTGAACCACCTTGTTATTTTATTTTTTTTAATCATCGTGGGGAGGCTGTTTCAGGATGCTGATTGACAGAAACATCTTATCTCCTCTAGTCAAAGTGTCTCCTTTTTGCGTGGTAATGAAAGAGTTTGACACTTTGACACGAGTGTCAAACACTTTCCCAAGGATGCAAACAGTGCAGGCTTTGATCTAGGTGCAAACTGGTTTTATTACAACAAACAGATCCCCCCTTTCATCCAGAGAGGGAGATAAGGGGTTTCAATTGGTGCTAAGTAGCAGCTGCTCTTAAGAGTTTTAAAAATAAAAATAAGGAAAAAAAAAGTAATAATGGAATAGTGGAGCTGTTATGTCATGTTATAAACTAGTCCTGGTGCTGTGCAGTGAAGTGAGGTGGGTGTAAAGCCAACAGTGGGAATGATAAATGGGAGAGAATCCTCCTAAAATAAAACCACAGAAATTTCCTCTTTTGGGAGATGTTTGGATTTGTTTTTCCCCAGTATTTCCATCTTCAGAAATGCCTTTTCTGAAGAAAACAAATTCTGCTTTTTATAAAAGTGATGGGATTTTGCGAAAAAGAGCTGCTTCTGCTACTAGTTGGGGTTTTTTTTAAGGAAGAGGGAGGCAGGCAGCCCTTTTGAGTGCTCTAGGGTTTGGTGTCTTCACTGGGACCCCAGGCCCTGCCCCGTGGCCTCATCCAGGACAGCTCCAGTGGGGCTGTGGTGGGATCTGCAGGGTTTCCCCACTTCTCCATCCATCCTTTCTCTGGGGATGGGATGTAGCTTTGCATTCTTTTCCCTCCAATTTTCACCCATAATTCATTATAGGTTGATATTTATTATATTATGCCCTGGCCAAGCCTGGATGTATTTTAAACCCTGGTGGGAGGCCTGGAGGGAGGAATCCCAAACACACTCCCAGGCTGACAAAATTCTCAGTCATGAGCTTTTCTTTTTCAGTAGATAATTTTAAGTAGAAATGGGTAAAATCCCTTCCTGGCATCACTCTGCTGGCATTAGGCTGGACCATGCCTGGATTTGGCCCAAGTTTGCCTAATTAAATGCAGCAGCACCTTCTCTCTATTTTGAGCCTTGAGCTTGGGTACAAATGTCCTGTGAGCAGCTGAAGAGAATTGATGTGATGTATGGAAATCGTTAAATTACAGCAAATCCTGAGGTTTATGTGTGCATTTTCCCCTCCCTCTCTCCTGTGTGGACATGAGCAGGGTCAGCCTGGGAACTGCCTGCAGCCTTCTGAGTTTGGGAGTTTTCCTTTTAACTGTTTTCTTAGAAAATATTTTCCCTTTGAACACCTTGGGTTAGATGATTGTTGTAGGTCAGTTCCAGCTGAGCCATCCCTGTCTCCCATCTCTCCATCCCAAGCACAGCCTGGCACTGGGAGTGGGATGTCCCCTATGGCACTTTGGGTCCATGTCCCCTCTCTTAAAGTGGCTGGGAAGCTCATCCTGGGATCAGGGCTCTGGCTCTGCATTCATCCCACCCCATCCCTGGCTTGGGTCTATCCTGTCTGCATTGACTGTCACTGTGGAAACCCCTCCAGGGGTTGATTCCTGTTGAGAATACCTGGCACTGGTAACTCCAGATTGGAGCTGTCCCTGCCCTGCCTTTGGGCATTGCCCCCTGAGATATCTCAGCCCAAATCCAGGGGGTGAGGAAGCATTGGGGTTGGTCACGTGTGGGCAGAAGTGCTTAATTTAGTGCCTCCTTAATTAGAGCAGCAATTCTTGCTCCTTGCCCTCCTCCCTGGCTGCTCCATGCCAGGGGGCTGGAGCACAGTGAAATCCTCCTCAGGAGATGCTGGATTGGGAAATGACAGGGGATTAGGGGCTTAATTTTAGCCAGAACATGTGGCTCGTTTTTAGATGCTTCTCAAGTCAAGTTGCGGTGGCTTTGTTGTAGTCGAGGAAAGAAAAGAAAAACCAACAAAACCCCAAACTGGAAAGGCAGTGTGGTTTAGATGGAATCTCTCCACAGCCAGAATTGGGGAATTTAATAGGAGGGAGCTACTCCACATTGCCTGGCCTGTGCCGGAGATTAAAACTCACATTTCATTTTTATACACTGTGGTTAATCCAATAATGATTCCGTGTTCCAAACAGCAATAATATCTTTCAGCATAGTTAATCAGAAGAGACTTAATGCTGTCACTATTTATTAACCTTTGTTGAAAAGCAAGAAGTTTTCCTACTAATCTGTGATTGTTGCTCTTGTCAGGCTCTGTCAAGTGCAAACCAGATTTGGCATTTGTTCCGGCGGGGAGGATGCTGCCGCCTTCCCTGCTGGCTGCTGCATCCAACCCCTGCTCAGGGACGTGGTCCCCTGTGCTCTGTGGAGATGCTCTGGGTGCTGGAAGCTTTGGATCCAGCCAGGCTGCTCCCTTCTCTCTCTCTTTCTGCAGTTTCCAGAGAGTTTCCATCCTGCAGCCACGCAGATCCTGGTGTTTGAGCTTTTCCCCTCCTCGGAGTTATGTTTTAGCTGCCTGGGACATATTCCTGCATCCAGGCTTCCCCAGCTTGGGGGTGTTTGGGTGAAAAAGGTGACTGTGCCCCACCTCAGGGTTATATTTTGGCTGCCTGAGCTGTGTTTTTACATCCAGGACACCCTATCCCAGGGCTGTTGGAGCCAGCAGGCTCCCTGTGTGGGGAAGTGCTCTCCTGGCCAGGTGGCACTGGAGCAGTGACCTCAGTCTCAAATGGTTTGTAGGGGTTAAGTGACTTCCAGCAGCTTCCCAAAAGCTCTGGGAATTCCCCCATCCCGTTGTGTCCATCAGTGCTGGGGGGAAGAAGGTGTTGCTGGGCAGACCAAGGGGTTAAGGGGGATTTTGTGAGGATCCTGTGGCAGGAGATGAGCCAAGGCACGTGGAGGTGGCTTGTCCCTCACATCCAAAAAGGCATCCTGTGTGCCCCTAGTCCCTGGCAGAGGCAGGTGGGATGCTGCACTTGGAATCAGGGCCCTGTGCTGGCCTTTCCCAGGACAGTGACCTGCACCACGAGGAGCTGATTTTGGGAAGGGTGGAGTGTCTGAAGCTCCGTGCTGGTGAAAGGTCAGCACATGAAGGAATTTCAGCCTTCAATGTTCCCCTGTTTGGCTCCTGTTGCGGGGAGGCTGCTGCTGGAATTGGCTTGTAGGAGCACCTGGGATTAATGAGCCAGCTTGGTGCCGCGCAGGAATCGATGCTTCCTGCATTTAATTGCGCTGTGTTCGAGCTTCGGCTCTTTATTCTGAGTTATGGAGTTACAGGGAGAGATGTCTCTCTTCAGCACAGCCCTGGATCCCACGGGAAAGGGTCCTTTTCCCAACACCCATCCTGCCACAGTGCGGGTGGCACATCCTCGCTGTGGGATGGGGGTGCCCAGCACTGGCTGGGGAGGGAGAACCAAAAACCAGGACAAATTAAACCCCAAAGCTCTGCTTCCTTCCCTTGGGATCAGCCAAATGAAGAGATGGATGGTGATGGTCAGGCTGGAGTGGAAAAGTCACCAGCAGCCACCTGTGGGTCCAGCTCTGGTCTGCACTGGGAGATGGGTGGAGGGATTGGTGGGCAGGAGAGGTCAGGTCTCCAAAAAAGTCTGGTGTCTCCTTGCAAATGGGTTTGCAGCAGCTTTCACATTTATTTACCCATTAATTACCATTTAATTGCAAATTATTTTTATTTACTTGCAATTATTTCTGATTTCTGTAACTGAGCATTCATGTGGATGGAGAGCAAGGTCCCCCAGCCCCTTGGGGCTTTGGGAGCTGTTCTGGAAGAGCAGTTGTTGCTGATATTTCTTATTTTTAGGGTGGACTAACATTGAGCACTATTCTGATCCTCTTGGTCACTCCAACAGGTGCAGTTATTTTACATACAGTACCCAAACAATCTCACTTTGCTAATAGCATTGAAGCCTAAACATGGTATTTGTATTTTTAGCAAATAGTTCATTCTGGTATTGATTTACGTGTAATGTGGTCCTTGCATGAATAACTACCATAAATCTGGAAGCATTTATTAACCCAAATAGCTGCAAACTCAGTCAAATCCTGTGTGTGTTGGACACAATTACAGAGCTGAAACTGCAAAGCTAAAGAGCAAAACATAAACCTTATTTTTCTGTGACCAACCCAGAGTTTCTGCCAGCTGGTCCATTGATCTGTGATAACAGGCAAGGGTTAAGATAATTTGGCAAAATGAAAAAGTAGGGAATAAATAACAATAAATGGGATTTCTGATGTGACCTGTCGATATTTGGGATGGTGCCTGGCTCTACCTTCCCTGCCTAGCCAGAGAAATTAACTTTTGAACTCAATGGCTCCAATCTTTTTCTCCTGACTCCATCCCTTGTGCTGATGGGCAGCAGGGACAGGCACTTATTTTTTATCCAATTGATACTGAGCCCAGCAAAGCCGGGCTTTGTGGAGCCAGGGCTTGCAAAAATAGTGTAAATCTTGTTTGGTATTTGTGAAACAGGGATCATATTAAAAAAACCTCGGGGCCCTCGCTGGTGCCGTGTGCCAGACGTGGAGGGCTGGAGTTTGGAGGGCTGGAGGGTTTCTGGTTCTAAATTTAGCCATTTAAAAGAAGATTATGGACTATGCACTTGGGACTTTTAAAAAGGCTTTCACAATAACTCTTGAAAGCCTGATGCCTTTAATCCTAAACTTTAATTTAAAATAAAGAAATCTTTTCAACTCACCACTCTCCCCTCCTCCATCCCGCTTTTCCAGGCTGAGGTTCTTCCCAGCTTGCTTACGGAGCAAAGATGTGCTCAGCTCTTTTAATTTCTTATGAAGATATTTATTTTTTAATAGAAAGAAAATCAAGTCAACACTCGAGAGTATACACAGCAGTTTACCGCGATAGGAGGAATTAATCAGTCTATAAAGTTCAAAATGTACAAAGAGGGAAGGAAAAAAAACACCCCGACTGATCAAACACGAGGCTCTTCTCTGAGATGTGGAGATAAAAGCCTTTTCCTCCGCCAGCTCCTCCACTATTGGCAGCCAGTGGGATCAAGATTATTTTTTTTTTTGTTATGGAAAGCTCGAGATAATTAATGTTGTTGAAAGAGGACCGTTGGGTTGGCGTCTCGCAGGCTGGCCCCCAGTCTGGCATCTCGGGAAGCAGCAGCGAGTCGGGGAGGGGAGTGTGTGTGAGGGGGGAAATGTCCCCCACTGAGGAAGCTGCCAATTTAACAGAGCAATAAATAATATCAAGAGATTAAAAAGAACGTTTAAAAGGGGCTGTTGAGCCTCTTCCCTGCCTGCGAGGGCGGTTTGCGAGCCGGAGCATCCTCGTGGTGTAATTCCTCAGGATGCTCTGCCAGGGCCGAATCCCTGCGGCCTCCTGGGTGCTGGGAGCCCTTGGCCGAGCCGCCGGCTGCCGTTGGATCTCTCCCGCCGCCCGGAGCTCCTTTGGCCGCTCCCGGTGCCGGTGCCGCTGTTAAACGCGCCCGCCCCGGGGATCGATCGGCGGGCGCTCCCCGGGTTTGTGAGCAGCTCCTCCGTCACGGCCCCGACAGCGCCGCATCGAGGCGCTCCTACAGCCAGCGCCCTTTAAAACGCGGGGTGAATTAAGTATTAATTACCGCCGTTAATGACCGGGGAGAGACTTCAGGAAGCTTCAGCTGATGGTTCGGAGCCTTGAGCCGGCAGAGGAAGGGAGTAGGTGGCACCTTACGGTGTTGGTGTTTCTGTTCGAGTCCAGGTGATGTGGTCCGTGCTCTCCAGCCTTGTGAGACCAAATTTGGATGAGTCCCTGCAGATCTGGCACAGGAAATTCCTACCTGGCACTGAGGGCATTTAGAGATATCTTTTCCCCAATCCTTTGTCCTGCATCCTCAAACCTCCCTCCAGCACCCCTGGCTGAGCATCCTCATGGGGTGGTGCATGACCCATGGGCTGGTCCATGCTCCCCATCTTCATGCAAGCAACCAAAATTTGTAGGATGTGAAGGGTCCCTGCAGATCTGGCAGGAAAGGACCTGGGGAAAAGATACCTAAATGCCTTCATTCCTAAGGAATGGAATCCCTGGATCCTGCATCACAAACCTTCCTCCAACACCCCTAGCCAGGTGTCCTCCTGGAATGATGCACGATCCATGGGCTGGGATGATCCTCAAACATCCCAAGTGCACCAGGGCTGTGTCAACATCATCACAACGCTGTGGTCGCAGCTGGATTTGCCCCAGCCAGGTGTTTGCTCAAGACTGTGTTAATTATGATGATTTTTTAATTGCTTTGAGGGTCTTTCGGTCCTTTCCCAGCCCCCTTTGAAGGAGCTGAGATGGCACAGCTGATCATCCCATCCTCCTCCACCTTTTCTATCCCAGTTATTTATTATGCAGCATCACCAGGATTGCTCTCAGACAGGACTTGTCAGCTATAAAAGACACTGGCAAATTTTATTAGTTGACAGAAGGGTGGTGGTGTTGGGTTTTTTTTTTCCCTCCTGAAAATATTAAAAAGTCATTTTAGTTTAGAAACCTAATTTTAATTTAGTTAGGTTTTAATTTAATTTAGTTTTTAAATTCATTTTCCGGCAGAACTCAATTTTTCAAGCGTAATTTGATGCCGTCAGTGGCCATAATGTTTAATGTCCTCCCTATAAATTGTGAGGATGGCTTTGAGATGATTTACAGGATTCAGGGGGATAAAGCCATCTCCTGGCCCTGCACGTGGGAGAGGCTGGAGAGAAAATGCTTTTATTGTGGCAGCTGCAGCAGCCAGGGTGTTACTGACAGAAAAATGGGGAAAACCTCAATTTTCCTCTCTGCTCGGCACTTCTTGGGGATGGATAGGAGGAGAGATGGGTCTGTGCTGGGTGGGGATGCTCCAGGGGTATTCCTGGATATCTGTGCTGGGATGAGGGGGAATCCCAGCCAGGGTGAAGAGTTTGGGATGGTCACATTACCCCCCACATCCATCTGCTTTCCCAAAAGTGAGCTGAGCCATTTCTAGGCATGGATGGAGGGAACTGGGAGGTTGAACTCGGGGCAGACCCTTGGAAAATACAGCCTAATTGAGTGAAATTCCCTCCCAATTTCATCCCTCGAAGCGTTGCATGTAATTACTGGATTAGAGAAGTCTTCAGACCATGTATTGAACATTATAAATGGGGATGAGATGATTCTGGGAATGGCTTAATGAAGCAGGGGAGATGGGTGAGGATGTCTGCCTGCACCTTTGGGTCAGGGCCACATCAATTTGGCAGAGGAGGAGAAACGCTTTGGTGCTTTGGGGAGCGTGGCCATGGGGAGGATTTGATTTTTCCTCTTGGTTTTGGCTCTGGGTAGCAGCAGTTGGCTCTGGGGGAGGCACAGGCTCTTGGAATTTTTGCCTGGTGGAATTTGTCTTCATTTTCTGGTGATGAAGTGGCCAAGCTCTGTGTTCCCGGTGTGGATTTGGGGAGCCAGGGATGTGCCTGCTGAGGGGCAGGTGGTTTTGGCCAGGGTTTGGTGCTGCTGTGTCTTGTCTCATAATGAACTTTGGGGTTTGCTCTGGTGGGACCTGAGACGTGCTCAGGGAGCAGATGTGATCCTGGAGCTGGAGGTGCTGCTCATGGCTCCAAACCCACCACAGGCTGAGGAAACTCATGGAAGTTGCAGTCTTCTCCCAAAGACTGTCAGTGGGAAGCAAAGGAGGGCTCTGTATTGGCTGTTCAGATCCCAAATCCATCAGCTTGTGCCAAGCCTGTGTATCCCTAAATAAATACCTGTGCTTCCAGTCCCTGTGCTGGGGAAGGGCCTCCATCCTGGAGGATGCAGATGGAAGGGAAAAGCTCATCCACATGGAGAGATGGACCTGAGAGATCCTGGGACCTCCATCCTGGAGGTGTTCAGGGCTGACTGGGATGTGGCCTCAGGCAGAGAGTTGGGCAGAAGCCCTCCAGACACGCCCTGGCCAGTGCTGGTACTGAGTGGGATGTGCTGCTGGCTCCCACCTGTCAGAGCTCCCAGGTCCCACTGGCCCCTGCCACGTGCCAGCCCTGTCCCCCTGTGCCTGGCTCCCTGCAGGGCTGAGGCTTGTGCTCCGTTGGATGGATCCAACATTGGATTCATTTGGTAAGTTTTAACTCAGTTGCTGGTGATGTGTTTTAAGAGATGCTCCAAAAATTTCCGTGGAAATGGGCTGTAGAAAAGCACCTTCAATGATTGTCCTTGACAGGGAGAGAGGATGTGAGCACAGACATCATAGGGGGCACTGAGAATCCCCATGGCAGCTGCCTGCTGTGTCCTGGGCTGTGCCACCATCCTCCTGTGCCACCATCTGCCCGTGCCACCACCCACTAGAGTCTCTCCTGGTGTCCCCACGCTGACTTTGAGCTTTTCCTTGCTCCTGGTTCCCCTCACAGAGGGGTCTGGCCCCTCGGGTGCCTCATCCCAAGTCCAGTGTGGCGGTGCCAAAGGTGAAATCCCGGTGCCCTGTGAGGTGCCCGTCCCTCCCAGTCTCTCCCAGTGAGATGCCATCGCGTCCCCAGGGTTGTCATGGTTACTGACGCATGGGACCCCAGAGACCCGGCTGGGAATTAATGGCAGCCCGGGATAAAGGATTCCTGTCTGGGCCGAGTTGATGGATTACATTGATGTGCCATTTGTCATAGCGTAATTGTTCTGGCAAATGTAATACCCACTCGTATAAACATTGTGCTGCTTTGCTAATAAAACTGAAAATAGGAAGAGAAAGGATGATGCAGTGTTATGGGCAGGCAAAGAGACACTGCCTCTGCTCCAGCACAGGGGTGCTGCTGGAAACCCGCCCCAGCCTGCCCTCTCCATCCGTGGGAGATGGGCAAAGGGACCGTGAGAGCCTCGTGGGATGGGGGTGTGACATCATTTTGCCCATCACTGCCTTTGTCTGGGGAGTCAGACACGTTCTTCTCCCCCACATGGGCACCAGGACCCTGAGGGTGCTGAGCCCATCCCTCCCCAGGTGAGAGGTAAATGAGGCTGTGGCATTTTTGGCTTCTGAGGGGCTGCTTTCACCTCGAGGGGTTTGTAAAGGGAGGATTTGTGGCATGGTGGGCACCTGTCCCTGCTGCCACCCCCTGCCCTTGCTTAGGGAGCATCAGGGTGTGATGCTGCCAGGAGCAGGTGGTGCCCAAATCCCCAGGTAGTTTTGCTTTCTGATTAATCAGCCCCTGGATTAGGAGCCCAGCAGGGATATCAGCTGGAGATGAATTGCTCATCCTCCTGCAAGCAGTTCCTGGTGCTGGAGTCGATGGAGAGGGGTCAGAAAGCCCCTCCAGCCACCCCTGTTCCTCACCCAGGACCCTCTGTCACTGTGAGGAGCATCATCCCTGCACTCACAGCTTGGCTGGCAGTCAGGTCATGACATTGTGCCTGTGTTTTGGAGTTCAGAACCATCTCAGTCCTGTCTTCTCACATTTTTCTGCCATGAAAAGCGATGAGGATGAGGAGGAAGAACAACCCCTTTTGTTTCAGCTCCACAACCCCCTCCTGAATCCCGAGGTAGTTCAGCAGCCTCGTGCTTTGCACACTCATCTCTCCAAATGTTTTGGAAGTTTCTGGTTGACCTGATTCATAATAAAAAAAAAAAATAGATAAACACCCTTTCTATGTTTGCAGTCATATGTAATTTTTATCTCTTGACCTTTAAACGTAAGCAGCAGTAAAATGAAGAACTATGGCAGTCATTTAACACCCTGCCTGTACTAACTGGTTTCTGCCTGTGAGCCGTGGTTTTAAATTGGCTAATGCAGAATACTTGCAGAGCTAATAATAATTCAGATTACTTCTGTCAGCTATTCCGGTTTCATGGGTAATTTAGTAGTTGAATAAATTTTTAAAAAAATTCATTCGTTCCCATGCACTGTTATGAATCAGTAGATGGTTTACCATTGGCAGCAGTAACTGTAAGAAGATTTAAATTGCTACTGAAAAGGATTTGAGTGAAGGTAATGTTTTATAATGTTCTAAGCCATATGCACTACTTTCAGGCCTCATCAGTTTTACATTGATTCCTAGTGAAGTGTTTAATTGCATCATGAATGCAATATAATTCAGTTCTTTTTGCTAATATGGTATATATCTCAAAGTGATATACAGCACTGACAGTGAAGACTCAGGGTTTTCTTAGGATTTTAAAAGATGCCTCTGTGTGTGTTTGCACGCGTGTGTGCACATCTGTGCCTGGCTGGGAGCGTTTTCCTTGGAAACCTCAGGGCTTTTGGTTGGCTGCTCAGTGCTGAGAGCTGCTGGCCCTCCAGGGGTGTCTGTGTGGGCATCAGCAGGTAGGGATTTCTATGTATAAATATATATACCTCATAGAAAAATTTAAAAATATAGAAGAAGCATATAAACCCATACTGAAAGTTCAGCTCTTGCAACCTGACTGCTCTGATGTTGAGCAGTGCTCGTTGGGCTGCTCAGCTCTGGTCCTGCTGCTGTTTTGGTCCTTCCTGGCACTGCTCACACCTGTGGTGGGAGATGGAATCCTGGTCTGAGGTGCAGACATGGTGCTGTTGGAGCCTCGTGGGCAGTGGATTAAAAGAAACACGATTTTGTGTTGATGTGGTGACAGTTTGAGTCCGTACAGGAGCTCTTGGGGACGTGGCAGGTGGCCACCCGGCCGCAGGGAGCTGGTGATGCTCTCTGGAGCCCCTCATCCTGACACAAAGCCCATTCCTGTCCTGCTGCCAAGCTCTGGAGCTGTGCAGGATGAACTCTGGAACCACCTCTGTGCCTGCTGGTGGTCCTGTGCTGGCCCTGCTGCCCTTCCCTCCTTCTCTCCCTAATCCGTCTGCTCCCTGCAGGGCAGGGACCTTCCCTGTCTCCCCCATCTCCTCTTGCTGCTTCTGCTCATTACAATTTCATCAGTTAATTAAGGATTGGGCCCTGATGTCATCCTGGTGGGAAAACTGAGGCAGGCTCAGTGCTGGCTGGGCCTTTTCCCATGGGATGATGCCAGCTCTTGGCTCCAGCAGAGCGAGCATCCCCCATCCCTGCTGTAACCCTGATCTACCTGCCTGCATCCCGCTGCCAGCTCACTTTGAATTCCCAAATTTCCATGGCCTTGTGAGGAACACCCAGTGCCACCAGGGACATGTCTGGGGATGGTTGCTGTTGGCTGCTGCCGTGCACCTGCTGCTTTTGCCTTTGGGAATCTCATATTTTAGATGGAGTTACTCATTCGGGATGCAGCATCCTTTAGTTTGGTTTGCCATCACAAGCAGGGCAATCCTGCCCTCAACAGCGACCTCAGCTTGGCCCCTGGGGCTGGGGCAGGTTGGTGAGAGCAGGATCCATCCCCACTTTTGGAGAATTCCCACAGAAGGCTCCTCCTTGGCCGCAGTGCTCCCCACCGGCGCTGCGGGGGCCGGGATGCGTTCCTGCTTTGGAGCCTAATGCGATATCAAAGTCACTAACATGATTATGCTTATATATCATATTAGGGAAAATGAATACTAATTCAATACAAACTACTAATTCAGTAGAACAGAAAATTGCTGAGAGAATAGAAAATTGCTGAGCGTGCCAAAGCTGGGCATGGCTGGGAGGAGAGGCGCTGCCTCGCTCCGTGCTGGAGAGCTTTTCTGCAGTGGCTGTGGCACAGCTGGCCAGGGTGACACGGAGCATCTCAGGATGTGGCAGTGCCAGAGGTGAGCTGGAGAGTGGCTCTGGAGGTGGCTTTGCCATGGAGCTGGGGAGAGAAACCTCCCTTTGCTTTCAATCTGGAAATTTGTGGCCAGGGATTGGGAGATGTTAGCTGGGACCTGTGTGAGAACTGAAGCAGGAGAGCAGGAAAATGGCTCCAGGTGCTGGTGGGAAGGGGGGAATAAAGCTGGTGTGGGAGAGTGAACTCCTGATGCAGCTGGTGTTTTAAGTTTGCTTTTCCTAATGCATGGATCATGTCTAATTCCTGGCCTGGTGCTGAGCATGAACTCCCCAAGCTCCAGGGGAACACCCCTGTCTTAGGGACACTGATGGGGGCTTCCCATGGTCCAGCTGTTCCCCTCAGTGTCAGCTCCGTGCTCCCACTTCCTCCTCATGACATTTCTGCCCCAGGATATTCCCTCTTGGTATCTCAGAGGTGCTCTCAGCACCAGTTCCTGCTGCAAACTGCACGTGGAGTCTCCTGCTCCTCGGAATAGTTCCCAGCACTGTGGCTGCTCCCACCAGCACTGCCATGGGTTTGTGCTGGGGGCTTGGTGAGAGCAGCTGCTGATGCAGGACCCACATTTAACTGGATTCTCCTTCAAATTTTTAGTGCTTGTACAAGTTTTCAGGCCATGATGTTCCCTGGAGCTGTGTGGCTTTCCCAGGTTGCAGTGGCTGCCTTAGATCTCCATCCCTGGCCAGGACACCCAGTCCCATGGCGAGAGCACCCAAATTTCTCTGATTTACTTCTGAATCAGGAATTTCATTACAATTTAATGCATCTGCTGTGGGTGCTCTGCACTGCAGGGACAGAGCAGGGTCCTTGGTACCCAACCCTGCACATCCTCCCTTCCCACACGGGCATCTTTGGACACGCGCGTGGCAGGTTCTGGAAATGCCAGGTATTTACCCAGTTCAGAGAGAGCTGTAAGTGGGACATGCAATGTCTCTGTACTAATATGGTAGGAGAGTCTTATTGTATTAGCAATTTCCCATCAGATCATGTCATATTAGTATTGTATTGTATTAGTATTTGTTTTCACTAATGTGATGTGAAAGTTGCTAATATGATAAGACTCCTGCATTGTATAGTGAAAACAAATATTAATATGATAGGATGGAAAATAGCTAATAAGAAACTAAGTTGCTAATCTGACGTGATGGATCTCCTAAAGGAATTGGTTGTAGCTTTCCTGTACTTTTCCAGGATCACCTTCAACCCCACTCGGGGTGGGGGACGGGAAGGCAGCAGCACTGCTGTGTGCCACTGGTGGGTTTTAAAGGGATGAATCTACCTGGAAAGCAAGAACATCTCCTTTGGGCTTAAATCCAGGCTTTCATTAGGCAGGAGGAAAAAAAATAATCACGTGTTTATGGGAAAGCCCTTGTGTGCTGGAAACCCAAGGGTCCTGGGGCAAGCTGGGAAATGCAGCAAATATGAATTTAGGGAGCATAGAGCCTCTGACAACCCAGGAGGCCGCCCTGAGCTGCAGTTCCACCACATTCTAACTATGACAAGACATAACCACCAGTTTCCTAATTTTATTTTATTTTTTCCCCAGTCACCGGAGCAAAATATCAATTTCTGACACAGAGAGCCCAGGGTAGGTGAACCGGAGCTAAATAAAAATAAACATTAAACAATTATTGGAATTTAGCTTTATTTAAAAAATCAGCAGGGTTGAGGGAACGAGCCACCTATTAGCAGGGAAAAAAAAAAAAAGCTATTGGGCTTTTTAACAACATGCTGTTTCTTGGCGGAGGCTGGGATTTGGGCTGTGCACAATCATGTTATTGATTAAAGATGATGTAGCAGCAGCACAATTATATCACAGTTTGTGCTCGCCGCGGTGGTACCGTTGGCCTCTCATTTGTCTGTTGGAGGTTGGTTTGTTTGCCTGGCCCTTCCTGGGTGTTGCTCCTCACTCCACTGGGTCCCCCCAGTGCCAGTGGAGGAGGCTCGGGGGCTTGGTGGTGAAAATGGTTTTAATTGTTTCTCGTCCCCCGTTCTGTGTTTAATGGTAATTCCGGTCTCTGCGAAAATAGGGGAATGTTGGGGTTCTGCAGGAGTTGAACAGCCTGGGGTGGATCAAGAACAGCAGCTTGGTCTAGTGGGAGGTGTCCCTGCCCATGGCAGGGGGGTTGGAACAGGATGATCTTTAAGGTCCCTTCCAACCCAAACCATTCCACGCCTCTGTGACCCGTGGTGGCTCTCACCTTGCACTCAGGCTCTGGTGTTTCCGTGAAATCAGGCCAGATCCAGCCCAGCTGATGCTCGGGGTGCCATAGCAGGCAAAGCCACAGGCAAAGGCCGTTTTAAAGCATTTCCAGAAAATTCCAGTGGCGGAATTAAGGAGGCAACCTGAGAGGAGGGAAAGGGGCTGCGCGGAGCGAGCGGATGGCTGGCGGGGAACGTGCGCCTTCCAATCGGTCTATAATGCAATCAATTCTGTATATCCCCAGTGAAACAGCAACATTTATTTAACGTCTTTTATAGAGCAGCTGAGTTTTATCACAAATCACATTCCATTTCTATTCTTCGGGGACCCCTTGAAGGCTAAAACGCACTTACTTTCCTCCAAGGAAGTTTACCAATTCTTCAATAAAGCCCCATTTGCGTCCGTATGTAAAATTGACACATTTATTGAATATTAAACATTTGCCTGTTGCCTGTGCACTTCTTTCGACTTTATCTGCTGCCCTTAAAAGTCGTTAAGGGAAGGATATATCAAAGTCATAATAAAGGCATATTTATGGATGGGAAGGGGATGCTGGAATCTGCTGGAGGGGTTGGTGTATCCTGTTCAGTGGCTCCATCCTTGGAGCAGCCCTTTTTCCTCTGCTCTCTCTTGGCAGTAACCCCTTGGCCATGTATTTGCTCTGATTCTCCTAAAGGAATTCCCATGCTCAAAAGCTGTTTAGTCTTAGGTGCTGGTCAGGGTCGTGCCAGGTTGCAGGAATACACTTTTCCAACCCAGAGTCAGTCCAGCTAATTAGCAGGAGGCCCAATAAAACAAGTTTTTCTTTTATCACTGTTACTAAGTGCTGTTGTAAATCAATTAAAATGTATTCTAGTAATTCTATTTTCTCTTTTCCTTGGCGACTCTGTTTAAAGAAATACTGAGCCATTAACAGTATTCTCCACATGTTTGTGTGTTTATGGGAGAATACTGAGCTGTTGCTGTTGAGTTTGGTGCTTAGTGATGAGCCTGGGATCCTCCCCTGCCCCACGCTCTTCCCACAAGCCATGCAAGGTCTCTGCATTCATTTATTTGGAGGAAGGTGCAGGATTTTTGAAGGTAGCAAGGAGGGAATTTTCTTTTCCTTGAAGAATGGATATTCATGCCAATGGTTGTTCTAATTACTAATTGGTGAAGATGCAGCTGCATCCTTTGAAGGCATTCCTGGAGTTGTTTTTTGTGGAGTATTAAGTCAGGAGGATGTGGGAGAGTGTGTGGTGATCCTGCCTAAACAGACCTCTCAGTTCAATCCCTAAAAACATGACAGCCTCTGTGCAATGGGAAAAACCTGGGTGGCTGGAGGAGAAAATTTGCCAGGAGCAAAAAAAAAAAAGGGATTCACCCCTTTCTCTCTCTCTCTCTCATTCCCTGCCTTTTCTTTAATTCACATTATTTTAAGTACCATGTAGAAATCTGGGCTGGCTTGCCCCGCTCTAGGGATAATTCCTCCCAGGCCACTGGCTAATTGAGGGTGCCTCGTTAGAGCTGGAAGTGGCTGCTGGGTGGTTTCATTGACTCTGGAATGTCAGCAGAACACAAACAGCCACTTGCTGGTGGCCACCTTGGCAGCTCAAAGAGCCACCTGCCCCATCAGCCTGGAGAGGTGCTCCTAAATCCCATCTGGACACAAATCTCTCCATGTCTGGGCAGCTTTTAGGAGAGTTGTCCCCAGCCCATCCCTATAATTGTCTATCACTTGTGCTTATCAAGAATGACCTTAATAAATTAATACTTTGCTGAGCACTGGGATAGGACCAAACTATCAGGTTTTGGGGTTTTTATGTGTATGTGTGTGGGGGCTAGATTTACCAGCAGGAATAAGGAGCATTAAATTGGAGATTTAGGAGTTGCTTGGTTGGTTTGAAGGATTTCATTTTGTCCCTCCTTTGGAGCAAGGTGACTCTTGGAATGCAGTTGGCTGCAGGAATGGGGTTTGGCTCCTGCTTTGCTGTGGTTACAGCTCCATCCTTGAATGCTGAATTATAACATGGGGTTAGAAAATTAAGTTCTTAGGGCTGAGACACCCAAATTACCCCAAGTGGAAGAGCAAATGGGTGTGCAGCAACTCTTCAGAGGAGCTGGCCCATCCTTGCAGCGAAGGCAGATTTTTGGGGCACGTGTCCGTATTAATTTATAAAATAAATAACGAATGTCACCCGAATGGAGCTCCAGTAAACGCAGCTCATCTGGAGTGTATCATAAAAATAATATACAGCTGCCTCTCAGCAGCTCCTGACTCACTGCTGGATGGCAGGAGAAGCCCCTTTGCCAGGATCCCACTGCCAGCACGACCCTCATCCCGCTCAGAAATCCCCAAAAGCAGCTCCCGGCACAAATAACCTTCCCAGTGCACCGAGAGGCTCTTCTTTATGGGTGAGGGAAAGTGCTTAAAATGCTTAGAGGGAATAAACAGCTTTTAATGAAGTTACATTGCCACATAATGGGTATCATAAAATTGCCTTCATAGTACAGGGTCCCAGGATGGCTTTTATTATCGACTGAGCAGGAATCCTGTCTGTAAAGCTCCAGCAGCTGCAGAGAGGAGAATGCAAAGTCTTCTTAAATTACCTGATTGAAATAACCGGCAAATATTCTGCTTTGCTGCTTTGTTGAAGGCAAAGCTGCCTTTGGGGTGGTCTGTCAGACCTGGTTTGCAGCTTCTGAAGAACACAGGAGTTTCATTGCAGCAAAACAGATGTTCATCTTGTTTCTCTATCGGCTGTTTGATGAGAGATTTATTGCTCTTCTGCTGGGCTGGAGCTCCTCTGCTGCGGAGTCTATTAGGCAGCCCGGGAGCTGGCGGGGAGCCAGGGAAGCCGCGTTTTGATGAAACCCATGAAAAAGCCTCGGCTTGGAAGGCGCCAGTAATAATGCATCGGCTAGACTTGGATCGGGCGATTGATTGCCGTGATTTGATTTATTGATCAATACCCTCAAATTTGGCGTCTGAGAAGCTGAACTAATCTTTAACTGCTGTGAACATCTCTGCCTGGTGGAGAATTAGAGCTGATAAGGAATGTATGAAAGGAATCTGAGCTTATCTTAATCACACAGTGCCCCGGCGCTGCCTGCGCCGAGCGGGAGGGGATGTGTGCAGAACACAATCACCAGGCAGAACAGAGCAGATCTATAAATTGATGGAATTCAAAGCCTCCAGCATCGATTACCATTATAACAAACAGTGGTGCGCTGAATGTCTGATTATTTTTAGACAAAGATTCTGTGCTCTCAGCAGCAATTTTGCTGATGCTGTCACTGTGTCAGATGTCTGTTGTTGATTGCAATTAGATGCGATACAAAAAAAAAAGAAAAATTTAAAACTATCTCTGCCTATAGTTTTATTTCCACTTATTAAATCTCCTCCTTTGTTTGCCTCCTCCTAATGTCTGCAGCTGGATGAAATATTGCATTACCAGAAGAGATCTCGTATATTCAGTTGGGTATAATCACTTTACAGATCATTGGATTATATCTGATATGGTTCAGATAATCCTGAGGAAATGTGGGACATTTACTCTGCCTTGGTTAAATAAATGCGCCCTGGTTTAGGGTTTTCAATGTGAATCTGCATAACATTTGGGTTTCTGAAACAGGGTCTGCAGCCCTCCCAATGATCCAATTCTATTAAAGCACTAATCAATTCCCTGTGACGTCAGTCTGCTTTCCTGCCGGTCCAACGTGAATTTATCCTGTCCTTTTATAAATGGCTTTTGGAGCTGCCACAGCACAGGCTTTAATGGTTCAAGGAATGGTCACTGCCAGCAGCAGTGGTGGGGTGTAGGCAGTGGGGACAGGGCACATCAGGTGCCACAGTTTGGTGTTCCAGGGTTCCGTGTGCCAGGATTTGATGCTTTCCAGTTTCCCTCCAATCCTGGTGTGTGGCTGAGTGGCCACATTTGGGACTGATCAGTGCTGGGGGAACGGCTCTAGAGGGAAATGTGTCTGGGAAAGTGTTTCCTAATGGCTCTTCCTGATGGGAACCTTTGTGAACCCCAGATGGGGGCTGTAGGTCCATACAGACATCAGGACTGGGAGTTCCCTGCGGAGCCCCGTGGGACCAGGCTGGGTTTGTCCTGCCGGGTGCCGGACTCTCTCCCTGCATCCCACACTTGATGCCGCTGCAAGATATTTGGGGAGTCTCACGTTTTAACTCCAACCCCAGGCGGGGTCTGTGGGCTTTGGCACTTGGCTGTGCAGTGGCCGTGGCCCTGGCCCTGACCTGGTGGCTGAGGGAGCAGGAGGTCTCCTCTTGAACGTGACCTCATCTCGCGCAGCCACGCGCGGCTCCGGGGCTTGATGGAAAAATGCAGCGCGGCGGCGGAGGAGTTATGTGCTGCTGGCAGCTGGTGTTTTCTTTCTTTGGGAAATCTAATATATTGATTAGCTTTCTTCAGAACAGCATCAATAAAGCGTATAATGGCATGGCTGGTGCCTGCGGCATCTCCTCCCCTGGTCCGAGCCCCTCTGGAGCCGGGAAGGACCTTGGCTGCTCCGTGCCAGGCTCCGCGTCCCGTCGGCCGCTCCTCCCTTTCCTGGCAGACACTGGCCCTGCTTGGCTGGATACCCTGATCCTCTGCAGGGAGCTTATCCTGGGCAGCCTTCCTCCATCTCCTCCTCCTCCTCCTCCTCCTCCCATCCTGTGTCTCTGCGTTACCACTGCCTTCAGCAGCTTTGGCTCAGTTAGCTCCAGCACGGAGGCACTTGGTCAGACCCTGGCAAATATCTCCAGGGTCTGGATACACCATAGGGAACGATTGGGATGTGCCTGTCCTGGTCATCCCCAGGCAGTGAATGTTACCAGTGGAGCCACCATCACCCAAGGAGGGGTGTGTGAGTGGTGCTTTTGGGGAATATTAGGTGCCAGGGGAGCTCATTGCATCCCAGGTCTCTTCCAGGAGCTCACAGATGCTCTGCCTGCCCCCCTCCCTGCTCTATCCTGGCCCATGGCACATGGATGGCAGCTCCAGCCCTGTGGTCACGGCTGGGGAAGATGGAAGGACCCATTAAAGTGCCTGAGAGAGTTTAGAGGTTGGTTTATTGTTGTTTTTGTGGTTGTTTTTCTTTAAGCTGATTGATTGCAATAATGAATGGGGCCCAGAAATCAGCTGGAGCAGCGGCTCGAGGCCACCGCTGGATTTAAAGTCCCGGTTGGCTTCAAACCCTCTCCACTATTTCAGCTTTCATTGGTAAAATACACAGAAAACCAGCAGGATCTTATTTAGGGCCCTCCCAAGCCCAGACCTGCCCTCCGATGCTGGTGCTGGTAGGAGCTGGTGCCTTATGCTTGCCAAAAGCTGTTTTGTGAACTGTTGGCTTATTTATTGTTCCATGGTTCGCTGGAGAGAGAATCCATCTGGAGCCATGGCCCATTCCACCATGTGGCTCCTTGGCACCACGTGCCAGGTAAAGGGAGCACCTTCATCCAGGATTGATCCCGCTTATGGATGCTTTTATTTTATTTTCACTTATGAAGGGGTGGAGGAGCATCCTGGTTCCCCACTACCCCTGGGATGGAGGTGTCCAGGCTGCATCCCACCAGCCAGGAGCCTGGAAGGGTTTTCTCTGCTTCCCAAGCATCTTGCAACGAGCTCATTTCAAAGAGAGATTTTCAGGGCAAATTGACAGCTGATGACTATGGGAAGATGTTTTCCAAAGGAGAAACAATTTACGATAATTAGAAATTTATAAAATGTCTTTAAACATGGTGGTAATGGGGATAAGAAAACACTTGCTGCAGTGTAATCAGTTATTAGCAGCTGATCATTTATCTCGATGGATAGTTGCTGCTGGTACAGGAGACACGTGATAAAAGGACTCTTGATTAACTAATTTGAATATCTTTTGAGAACAAATTCTGAGTTCTCTTTTTTCTCCATTGTAACGGATCCGTACATCTGCGAGATAAACACGGAATGAATATGGAAATGAATATTATTGTGGGAGTGTAGCCCTCGAACGCTGCTGCTGCCGTCCCAGCCCTGGCCTTGGGAAGCTGCCTGGGATGGATCTAATAGGGAAGGGGCTTTAAAGAAGCTGGCTGGGAGGAGATGAGGCTGTGGGATGCAGGAGAAGCCTGTGGGGGATTTGCCAGGGTGTGGGGTCTGGAGGGGCAGAACCAGCCCCTCTTTGGCCTCTGGAAGGAGCAGGATGACAAAACTCTGGAGCTGCCTGTGAGCAGCAGCATGACACCAGAGGATGTGATAGCATCCCTTGATAGATGGGTTTTTTAAACACGCAGCCTGTTCCTGCCTCCTCGGGAATGGGAATCTGATGCAGGTCTCAAATCTCTGCCCTCTGCGAGATCCCATTACAGCTGCTCTGATAATGCTCCGTAAACTCCGATTCCATTTTAGATGATGAAACCTCACACTTGGCATCTGTGCCCTGGACCATTGGTGGCCCTGGGATGGGCCCTGGGGTGACTGGTGGGGACTGATCCCTGCTCCCTCTGCTCCTGGGCCTTTGCAGCGTGCCCACGGGTGCCAGGGGTTAAAGATGTGGCTGGAGCAGTTGGGAGAGCACAAGCTTGTATTCCTCTTTTCTGGCACAGCAGGCAAAGGGAGGAGGTGGCTGCTGGTGGGGGTTGAGCAGGATCCAGCCCCTCTTGGTTTCCCTGGATGCTCCCAGCCCTCCATGCCAGCCGTCCATGACCTCACCACGTTCCGGAGCGGCTCCTGCTGCCTGCGAGTTATTCATCGTCCTCAGCCACTAATGGACTCCATTCAACTGCTTCTCCCTCATCCCCCCCCCCCCCNCCCAGATATTTTATATTTACGCATCATTTTCTTCCCAGGATCTCAATTTCTCCCTTCCCTCATTTCTCCTTTCAGCTCCATCCATGCTCAGATGGGGTCGTGGCTCCAGCTCCATCACCCACCATCCCCTCCCCACATGCTGCTGAGGATGGGGGTTGCTGGATGCATACCTTCCTGCAGGAATGGGAAGGGGATGCTTGGAGGTGTTGGCACTGCTCCTTCTCAGCTGTATTTACTGCGAAAGGAGCAAAGACCATGTAGCTGTGGATGCAGTTTACAGGTAATTAAACTCAGCTTGGTGAGGATTTAAACATTAATATTGATGCTAAAGTTTTTAATAAAATATAGGGAAAGAGAGAAAGAGGTATTGATTCCTATAGGCTTTTTGTTTTCTCCTTCCTCTGGCTTCATTGTAATAGGGAGGGGTTGATGTGTTGGTGATTGTGAAATTAGGGTGTCCTGTGCTGGCATGGGGTCTGCAGATGGGGACAGATATGATCCCAGAGGGACAAATTGGGAAAGACTTAGGAAAATGCATTTGGGATTGATCCATATGGTGAGGCTGTTCCTGGACCAACCTCCTGGGCATCATCTGTGGTAGGCACAGGCCTGGGGACAGCATTCATTCCTTGGGAATGGCGCTGAGCCTCCAAGGTTTCCCTGCCTGCTTCCGCATCCCGTGTGTTGCTCTCCATTGTGGCTGGCTCAGCACACAACCCCTTTGACCACACCACTTTCTGTGTGTCTGGGCTCATTCCAGCATCATTCCCATTCCCACTGTAGCCTTGGGGGTCCCTGAGATCCCCCAGTGCCACCGTGGTCATCCAACCCCTCCGCAGCCATTCCTGTGCTGCACCAGAGGCCGTTAAAAAGATGCTGACGGCCGTTTTTCACTCCCTGCTTCTCTGTATACACACAGGACCCGGCTTTATCTGCTTTCTCGCCAATATTTTTTTATATAACAGTGAAATATTTATATTGTCCAATAAAAGGCAGTAACTTGCAATCTTGTGCAAATTCATCGGAGACCGGGAGCTTCGTTGCCTGAATTTTCCACCCGGCAGTGACCCCTGGTAATTGGCTCCATACATCTTTGGCATCAGGGATTTACATACAGGGAAGGGGGTGATGGATGGCCAGGGTCAGCCCCTGCCCTGTGGTGTGGCTGGCAGGGGAGGCTGCTGGCTCCCTGTGCTGGGTGTCCTGCCCCACATCACATCATGGCAAGGCTGGGTGGGTTTTGGTGATGCCAGGGAGGAAAGAGCCAAATCTTTCATGATTCAGGCAGCCACAGCTTAAATCCCCACGGTGCTGCATGCAAAGCTGGTTTCATGGGAGTTTTGAGTTTTATTTGGGACATGGTGATGGAGCAAACTGCAGGTCTGCAGGCCAGGCCCAGCTGCTGATCCTGGTGGAGGCGGCTCATTCCGTCGCAAACCAAATTTGCCTGGAAAGGGCCCATTTTGGGAGCAGGGCAGGCAGGCTGGGGATGGGATTGAATCGCCAGGGGCTGGAGCTTGGGGCACAGCTGAGCCCCAGGCAGAGACCTCCTGACCCCAGCCAGCAGCACCTCGGCCCCCAATTTATCAAAAAGCAATTAATGACCACCCCCCTGCCCAGGTTTTACGGTGCCTGTCTCTTCCCGCCGACTGCAGGGCAGTAATTAGTGTCTGTCTAATGAGGTTTCCATAGTGTGAATATGTCCTCTCACCAGATCTCCCCACCAGACAAAGCCTTTGCCACAGTTTATGGTGCCAACCTAAATTTTTTCCTGGCTATTTTCACCGTGGTGCAAGGACCAGCACATCCCCCAGGCTGCGGAATTTACCAGGCAGCACCCAAGAGGTCTCTTCCCACCGCATCCACCCCATCATTTTTATCCGATTTTATTTTTTTCCCCTACATTCCACCAAAATTAAAAAGCCATCTATATCTTAAAAACCTTATTTATGAACACTTAAGCGTAAGTAAGTCATCGTTGGACGGCTTCCCTCCCCGCTGATGGATGGAATCTGGCACCGGGGTGGACCGGGAGGGAAATCTGGCAATACAATATGCTGTGCTTGACTATTTTGACACTCGGAGTGCGATGTTTTTTTTACAGTTACTGATGAGCTTATGGCACTGCTCCTTTTGGAGAAGCGAGGAGGAGGCTGGGCCTGAGAATATTGATTACTGAGCTCCTGATTATCTCAACAACCCTCTCGGCTTGCCTTTTCTTTTGCGGGGAATACAGAATTCCTTCAATTATTCATGTGAACCCCCTCGTCGATACTGCCAGCGCGACACGGAGCAAAACTGGTCCGGGGGAATCGTGTTCCTCAAATTCAAACCCCAGACCCCCCCTGCACCCTCTTTATTTTATTGTTCCCCTTATTTTTTTTTTTTTTTTTGTCCACCTTTTGGTTTGGTTTTGTTCCAGAAGGAGCTTCATGCCGTTCCTTTGGCTCTGGCGGGGGGGAAGCGCCGAGTATCATAAACATTTAATTGAACTCAGTTGGGAATTTAGGAAAAATGTACCTGAGGTTCAGGAGATTTGCTGTTAGGGAATTAACTCGGCAGGACTGCGGATTTCCCTCCCCAGCAACGAGATTTTTGGGAGCTGTAGATGTGAGTGACTAACAAAAGGGAAGCTAATTAGCCACAAAGGCAAATTTTAGCCCCTAAACTTGAGGTTTGGGGATTTCTGGCTCTCACCACCTCCGGTAGCTCTGTTGGGTGGGCAGAGCTGGGGGAAAGGGGCTTCATGGGGGGTGCAGCATCCTGCTGGATGCAGTATTCACCTGGGTGCATCCCAGCAGCGCGGGAGGGAATTTTGGGTTTCGAGGCATTTATAAAAAGCAAACGTTGAGCGTTCGGCGCGGAGCTGCTGGCACCCAGCTCGCAGCCCAGATGGGGGGAGATGGGTTGTTTGTTAAAAAAAATGAATTAAAAAAAGACGAGAAAGGAGGAGAAAAAAAAAAAGAGCAACTCTAAAATAGCTTTTCTTGGAGGCTGTGTGGGGAGGGGTGTTTCTACCAGCCTGGCTGGGTGGGAGGGAAAACTGGCAGCGTTATAGGGAATGCTCAAAGGAGGGCTGGGCAATGAGGGCAGGACCTGCCCTTGCCACCCACAGTCCTGGGGATGACCCCAGGCCTTTCCCACCCTGTTGGCTCTTGAGGGGTTGAAATGGGGAGAGCCCAGGGAGGGACAGACTGGACAGAGCTTCCAGGCAGGGCAAGGAGCCACCAGTGCTGGGAGGTGCCATGGTGTGGCCAGAAGGGGACAAGATGGGTCTGGGAGGTGCCAGGGTGTGGCCAGAAGGGGCCAAAATGGGTCTGGGAGGTGACAGGGTGTGGGCAGGAGATGTCAGGGTGTGGCTTGGAGATGCCCAGGAAGCACAGTGACATGGCCAGGAGATGCCTCAATGTCACTGGGAGGTGCCGTGCTGTGGCCGGGAGGGGCTGGGGCACATCCAGGAGATGCCTGGCCAGGATCCCTGGGTTGAGGTTGCAGTGGGGAATCTGAGGAGGAGCTGAGGACAACACGGTCCCAGCCCACCACTCCACCAGGAAAGGCAGCACTTCTCCATCCTCCACCCTGCCCCAGGTGCTCCACATCCCACTTTGGTCCCCAGTGCCAGCAGGAGTCTCATGGCACTTCAGGACACCTCTTTTCTCCCCAGCAACTTTAATGCTCTCTTCAGGGGCTGCTTCCCCTGCTCCTCTAATGTGCTTGGATGGAAACCCCTGGAGAGCTGCCGGTATTCCGAGCTCGCCAGCAGCGACACATTAGGATCTGTCATCTGCTGAGCATTACCTGGTTTTAAATCTGTCTCTTTGGAGCTACGGAACTGCATAGGAAAATATTAAAGTAAACAATAAGTGGATTTACACAAATGTGACTGATTTCCATATTTTTCATCACTTCATTTTATTACTGGGTTTACGGATATGCTCATTTATTTATAGGGCAATCCAGTATTGATTCATTCCGATGCACTGTGCATAAACACATAAAAGAGAGTGATAACAATAGGAATACATTTTCAGTCTTTTAAATACTGCATTTTTTCCAATAGTCTTCATTAGATCCGCTCCAGGAATGAGCAATGTCCTTCGGGAAGCCCAGCCGGCCCCTCCGCCCAAGTGGCTCCGGATTTATTGGGGTGTCAGGGAGAACAGGATGCGATTCCCAGCGCAGCAGCAGCTGCTTCCCCAGCTCTGCCACCTTCCTCCCACCAGGGAATTCTTTCCACAGGAGGGTTTGGGGGATTTTATCCCAAAAAGTGGATTCTGCTCCCTTGAGGTTGGGTTTCTGGGCTGCTTTGGTGCCAGGCAGTGCAGGGTGGACATCAGTGAGGTGCTGCTGCTCCTGAAGCCAGGCTTAAGAGGGCTCAAAACTCTGTTCTTCTACTTTCCCCCCTCTTTTCCCTTCCTTTTTTCCCTTCCCCTTTTCCACTTCCTTTTTTCCTTTCCTTTTTTCCCTTCCCTTTAATCCTTCGCTGTTTTCCTTCTCCTTTCAAATATTTTTCCTTTTTCCTCCTTTTCTTCTTTTTCTTATCTTCTCTCTTTTCTTTCTGCTTTTTCCTCTTTTCTCTCTCTATTTTTCTTTTTTTCCCCCTCTTTTCTCCTCTTTGTCCCTTGTTTCCTCTCTTTTCTCTTTCCCCCTTTCTTCCCCTTTTCCCCCTCTTTTTCCCTCTTTTTCAAATTTTTGAAATCCTTCATCACTCCCACCCCTCAAACCCCACTTTTCCTCTCTTCCCATGAATATTAACCAGGGAAAGCTGAGTGCTCCATCACCTGCATCACGGGAAGGAGCCCATAAAAGCAGGGTGATGGATGGCAAACATTCCCCCTCTGCTCCTTCCTCTAAATGGGAAGGAAAACAGGGGAAAAAAGATAATTTTAAAGTATCAACCTAGAGGGCTGTGGATGGGCTTGTTGGGCCCTTTCTCTCTCCTATTCCTGATTACATCTCCTAAATATTTAGGCTCTTTCATAATTTTTTCCCCCCGAGGAAGGAATAGCAGGACCAGGAGAAGAAATTGTAACCACAGAGGATAAACCCAGCTTTTATTTTTTCCCCCTCTTCAACTAAAGGGCAGCTCCTTTCTCTCCCCAAAAGCAGTTTAATGGCAACAGCTTGAGAGGGACAAAGTTTGAATATCCTTGTGCCGGAGAAAAGAGCAGAGCGAAAGCCCTGCTAATTACAAAAGTTGCTTTATGAAAGATAATTCAAAGCAATAATTTAGCAAACATAATCAAGTAGCGCAGATGGGGATTTTGATGAATAGTTTGCAACATGCAATTAGCAGCTCTTGCAGTTACATATCATTAACCCTCAGAGCACAAAAATTATTTTCTCATTATTAGATGAAAAGGTAAAATTAAGCTGACTAGACAGTAAAGGAACAAACTACAATTAATTACCTTCATTTATTACAGTCATTATTTTAAACTTATTTTTTTTTACTCTGATAGATAGATGAAAACATCTAAATTAAAAGTTTTGTTCTGCTAAATGGGAGGTGAAACTTTGCGATGCTCGGGGTGTGGGGCCAGCCCGTCTTCATCCCAGCTCCATCCCAAAATTGGGGATCAGTGGGAACCCCTCATCACCCCCTATCATCCATGCCAGAGATGCAGAGCCTGAGCATCCCTGCCTGTATCCCTCACCAACCTGGACCACTGCTGACAGCCACAGAATTTTATTTTTGCAGGAAAATATTTTTCCAGGAACGTAACTTTCCAGGAAAATATTTTTCGTGGAAAATAACGATGGGAGGCTTGCAAGAAATCCATCCTTGCTGAGAATTAACCTGCCCAGGTGGCACCTTCTCATGGTGATGGTCAGAAATCAGCCTGTTCCTTGTTGGGTTGGATGCTGCAAACTTTGATTTCGGGATTTGTGTTGGTGGCAGATGGTTCGGAGCCGCCAACTGTCAGCAAATGCACTAAAAAAATAAATTCAGGGAAAAAGAATGGGGGGTGGGGGGGGGAAGAAATGAAGGAAAGAACCAGCTTCGAGCAGCCAGTGAAAAAAACATGGATTAAAATATGGTGGGGAGGGTGGATAAGCTTGAAATATTTTCCCTGTTGCTGATGTGGGGGCTCAGCCCAAGAAATCCTGGTGGTGCAGAGGAAGGGAAGAGCTTGGGCACCTTCTCCATGAACCAGCAGGGTCGGGATCATGTGGGAAAAAAAGGGGGGAAAAATAACCTAATGGACTGAACATTCTCTGTCTCTGCTCTCAAGAACTTTGCCAAAACATTGTTGAACTTGTCAGGCAATATTACAACAAAATTAAGAACCAGCAGCAATTTTCTCTCATTCGGGATCCCGCGCTTTATAAAGTGAATTATTAATGCATTTTTTTTCTCCGTTAAGCAGTTATTTGCAGCAGTCTTGGTGTATTTCTCATTAGAAATAACATCATCTAAAGAACTTATATTGATTCTTCTTTTCTCCCCCCCCCCTTTTTTTTTTTAATCTCCAAATCATGGACGTGAACAACATATTTCTGTGATGTTCCCTTTAACTAGAATTCTCAGGCTTTATTTTTATATTATTGATCTTTTTGACATGAATTGCTTTTTGGCCTTGTGAAAATCTTGGGAGCTGCTCCTGCCTTTGGACGAACCTGAGGGGGGGGCTGTGGAAGCGGGAGGGTGTGATGGGGTTTGGGTGGGTGTGCAGTGGGTTTGTGGGGAGTGTGGTGGGTCTGTGAGTGTTTGGTGGGTCTGTGGATGTGTGTGAGGGGTTTGTGATGGATCTGTGGGTGCACAATGGCTCTGTGCACACGTGTGATGGATTTAAGGAGCTGGTTGGACACAGAGGCACCAAAAAACCCCAATGTGTGTCTGGTTCCTCATGGTTACCCAGCCCCATCACCCAGAGCTCTCCCAGGACAGTGATTCCTTCCCAATCTCCCCCTCCTTGCCACCCTCTCTCTCTCCCCAACTTCTTTACACATCAGCAAAAAAAAAACCACCCAAGGAAAATAGCAAAGGCTTGAATTAATTTTTTCATCACTTTTCTTCAACATTTGGGGTCTCAGTTGCCGCTTTCTCCCCTGACAGCTGTTCCTCGACGCTGAAAAAGAGCTCATTTGTGGTTTACTGCCACCAGTATTTAGATGGAAATAACCCACTACTTATCCTGCACTTGATCTCATGGATGTAAGAATAAACTCTCCGCCAGTGCGATGCAAATCCCGCGCCTCTGGAGCGGGGACGCTCAGACGCTCCGAGCTCGCCGCCGCGCCGGGAGGAGGACCGGCTGCGCCGGGGGAGTTTTACCATTTTGTCAGTCAATTATAATAATATTTCTGCTTCCAAATGTTTAAAAAGTTGGCTTCGGAAGGTATAATCATGGCACAGAGGCCAGCCTGACAATAGTAATTAATTAGGCTATTACGCATTCTGCAGTGATAATTGCTTTGCTGGAAAGTCACCAGCCATGAAAAGGACCCGGCGCGTAAATGTAATTTATCAGACGGCGGCGATCCCGCGCCGCTGCCGCGCCTCACCTTGAGCCCACGGATGCTGCAGAGGGAGATGAAGGGGGGGAAAATGGGAATTAGGAGTACCTGGATGTATAATGCAGAGGCAGAGCACTGCAGGTGGGCAGTGGGTTTGTGTCACCGAGGGGCATCGTGGTGATGGGGAGAATGGGAGTGATGCCATCCTGATCCCACTGAACCAGGGCTGTTTCCAGGGATGCTCAGCTCTCCCATTTTTAGCCATTTTCTCCTCTTTTTAGCATGTTTTCAGATGTTGTCTTCTTGGATGTGGATGCAGGGTTTGGTTCTGCCTCAAGAAAGTGAGAATTTAGGTATTTTAATTATAAGACCTTGATTTCAGGGCTGGTGTGGGCTTTTCCTGAGTGTTTATTCAGTTCAGTGTGAGGACTTAGAGCAGTTTCAGTGTGGGGTGAGCCATGCCTGTGCAGGACTCGGAGCTACTCTGACAGGAATCCCCCCTGGCATTTGAGTAAATTATCCCCCATCCAGAAAAGATCACTGAAAATGTTAAATATCTTTCTTTCCACTGACATTTCCTAGAAGTTTAGTGGCACTCTGGAAGAGCCGAGTGTGTGCCTGGCTGTGGGTACTCCCTGGGAATTTGGGCTGAGGGGTGGGTTCAGCCCTCTCAAGAACCAGGAGGAAACCTGGATCTGTCCCTGGTGAGCCCACGGTGGGAGAGACAAGGTCCAGGGAGCCATGGCATGGGGATGCTGCATGCTCCTTCCCAGCCCACAATGTTCCCAAGGTGGGGATGCTCAGATCTCCATAGGGATTGCTGAGGAGAGGGAAAGGCTTCAAAGGTTCCCCTTGAAAAACGCTTTCTCTCTGTGACTTCAGGAATAAAATGCAGTGCAGACAGCTTGATTTGGAGTCTGGGCCATCTCCTTGCCCCTGGCATGGGATAGGGATGCAGAGGGGCAGGCATGGGTGGTGGAGAGGGAACGGAGAGCATTTGGGCTGGATCTTTGCTCTGCACTCTTGGGTGGATGCCAGCTCAGGAGAGATGAAACTCTTCAGAGCAGCTGGGGCAGGTCCAGGCATCCCCATGGCCCTGTGTCTGCTCCTGCTGCACCCTCCTGTGCAGCCCAAAGAGTTTGGGAAGGGGGGGGGTCACACAGGGCTGGTGCCACGAGCAGCCCAGCCCCACTCTGTCCCCACAATCCTCACAGATCCCCCCTCAGGGCTCACCCACCGGCAGATTCAGCAGGCACGGCGCTGCCCTGCTCCAGCACACGGGCAGTGCCGGATCCTGGCTGCCTCCTCCCTCCTTTCTCCTCTTTACTATTATTATTTTAAAGCACCCTGAAGCCAAGCATTTTTGCAGAACGCTGAAGAAAAGCCCCCAAATTCCTCCTCTGCTGGAACGGCGGTGCTGAGAAAGTAGGTTTGTGTACGAGCCGCTATAAAAAGCCTGGCTTATACAATTTTAACAATAGAAAAATGATCTTTGTGCTCCAGTGCCTGCGAGCTCCAGAGGAGAAGGCGGCTTGCTCAGGTGGCTGCTGGATTACAAATGAGCCGTTTGCTTTGGGTTGGAATGACAAGCGATGGCAATGCGGGCTGGCGGGGTGAGCCAGGAGCTCTGCTGGCACCGAGGAGGGAAAAGGTGCTCTGGACCGAGGCCCAAAGTTCAGGTTTTGTTTCACAATTAGCCCACTGGTGGCTTAAGAGCAATTTAATTGTCTATTTCACTGTCACGATAGTGTATCTGCTGGGTGGGCGGCTCTTCGTCCATTGCTGGCCAGTGTGAGCACCCAGTTTGGCTCCAGCTGGATATTTTCCAGCTGGGAATGGGTCACTTCCATCCCTGCCACCTGTGCCCTCGTGTCCCACTGGTGGCCCATCCCATCCGCTCCAGGTGGGGCTGGAAGTGAGGGGTAACCAAGGGGACCTGGTGGGCAACAGCCCCTGCCCTGAGGTGTCATTGTGCCTTGAAAAATTAAAGGGAGTAAATGATTCATGCTCATAAATGTTGGATGGGAACACACAGCAGATTAATGTTGTTGGGTTATTGGGATGTGGCTGGTGTGTGTCACCAGCACCTCAGCACCCCAACAGCCAAGGGGGACAGGGACAGCAGCAAGAGGACATGTCCCTGTCCTGGTGTGAGCATCACTTCCACCCCCAGCACCATCCTGGGAGGGCGGCTGGGGGAAGGCCGGATCCGGCCCGGCAGGCACAACAACGGGCAGGCTTCTTTATTTCTTATTTAAGCGCCGACATTAAATTATAATTTTCATTTACTCAGAGCACATCAATGATTTAGGGCGACGTGACATGGCAGCGGCACGAGGAGTTTAGCCACAGGCAGCGAGCGGCTGCGCGGGGCACGGAGCGGGCACGGGGCTGCGCCGGGGGGACCCGTGCGCCGGTTGTGGTGGCACCGGTCCCGTTGGCTCGGCCGCTTCCTTCCTCCGAGGCCACCCCTGACCCCTTTGTCCCTCTCCCCGCAGGTGATTGCACTTAGTAAGAGAAGCAAGGAGGCTGAGACGGCTTTCCTGAGCGTTTACAAGCAATTGCTCGAAGCTCCAGGTAAGCAGCGCGGTGGCGACCTGGCCGCCTAACGAGTCGCGTGCCGGTGCCGAGAGGAGCCAGCGAGGACCGCGGCAGCGTCCCCGGCACGGCTGGCGTCGCCGACCGCGGCCGGCGCATGGTGCTCTGGAGACCCCAGCCGAAGAGAGGAGAGGAAGCAGCTTTTGCCATCGCTGTGTTTCAGCCCCTGAGCCAAATGCATCTTGACATTAGGAAAGGAATACATTTGCTCGGCCCGTGTAGTAACACTGCGGCTATTCCCGCTTGTCTGTTTGACGGTAAGTTGACCGAAACGGCCGAGCCAGCGGGAGCCACGGGGACATCCTTCCCCTGTCACCCTGCAGCTGGGGCGCCGCTCCGTCCTGGGAGGGGGAAACTGAGGCACGGGGCAGTGCTGAGGTTTGTGTTGGCAGAGCCAGTGCTAGGGGCAGGTGAGGGGCTGGCAGCCCCCCCTGCTGCTCCCCACTTCGGGGGGGTTGGTGTGCAGCAGGCACGGAGCGTACCCCGGCACGTCGGGGACTGAGAGCTGCAAACGGCTGAAGATGCGTGGAAAGGCTCCTGCAGGGCCACTAATTCATTTTCCAGACATTTAGGAATAACAAAATGTTTTAATGATTTCTTAGGGGAATTAGGGAGACATATTTTTGTCCTCATTAAATTTTCTCCTGTGCTACGAGAACCAAATGTCAGCTCGGTTTCCAGAACCCAGTTATCTTCCCTCCCCACCTCCCCGCGCTCACCCGCCGGCTCCTCCCGCTTGCACACGCCTGCACATGGATGCACACACATGCACGCCCCAAAACTGCTTCCCCGTGCTCTCTGCACTCCTCCTCCTCCTCTTCTCCTCTCCCTGCTTTCCACAGCATCATCTCTTGCTCCCCTCCTGCTCCCCAAATCCTCCCTCTCGCGGTTCATCCCCGTCTGTTCCATGTCCACATGTCTCTCGACAGGCAAACTCTTTGTGGAATACTTTCCAAGCGCCACATAAGTCCTGATTCGACATTTTTTGCTTTGAATGGCTGCTGTCAACACAAATCTCTGGCAGAGACTGTAACGGAGCCTGATTGCTCAGCAAGTATTTTGATAAGTGAGCTGGCTGTGTGTCTGTAATTACGGGAGAAAACCGTAAATCTTTTGGATATTGTTCACACAGATGTGGCGTGAAGGGAAGGGGGGGAAGCAGTAAAATGTGTTAAAAGCATAATTAATGTCATTGTTGTTGGGGATGATTTGATTTAAGGCTGACTTTGACTCGTGGAGGGATTCGTAGGGCGCTGGTGGATGTGTTTGAGCAGGTTGGGATGGGGTGGCAGAGGAGAGGCCATCCTGGTGGAGAGGTGACAACACCACTGATTGCTGTGGGTGTCCCATGGGTGCACCACGGGGTCCTCCTGGAGCCAGGCAGCAGCATGGAATGTGGGCTGGGTCCAGTGGCCCTGGCACTGGGATGGGCTGGTGATCCTTAGGGATGCAGGTGCTCCCTGGAGCTGTGCCTGCTCAGGAGAAGGTGAGGATCACTCAGAACTGCCCCCATCCCTGTTAGGGAGCATCCAGAGGAGGGCCATGGAGATGGTGAAGGGTCTGGAGGAGGAGCCATGTGAGGAGCAGCTGAGGGCACTTGGTCTGTTCAGCCAGGAGAAGAGGAGACTGAGGGGAGCCCTCATCCCAATCCACAGCATCCTCAGGAGGGGCAGTGCAGAGGCAGCTCTGATCTCTGCTCTTTGTGAGCAGGGACAAGACCCAGGGAACGGCTGGAGCTGTGTCAGGGAGGTTTAGGTTGGATATCAGGGAAAGGTTCTTCCCCAGGAGGGTGCTGGGGCACTGACCAGGCTCCCTGGGAAATACTCCTGGCCCCAAGGCTGCCAGAGCTCCAGGAGCATTTGGACAATGCTCTGAGACCCAGGGTGGGATTGTTGGGCTGCCCTGTGCAGGGCCAGAGTTGGACTCCTGGATCCTTGTGGTCCCTTCCAGCTCAGGATATTTGGTGATTCTGTGGTGCTGCTGCACTGCCGGTGCCACTAAAGGATGGCCAATGACGCCAGCTAGTGGTGGCACTTATATAGGTACTTATTTATTTAATTTATCTATATAAAATATGTCTATCTAGTGTGTGAGGGTATGGAGTGATAGATGAGCGTGCCAGGGCACTGTTCCCCGTGGGGGCTGGCTGTGCCATGGGTGGGTGTGGTGCCCTGAGGTCCTGGTCAGGCACACATGTCCCTGATGTCACCCGACACAATCTGTGCCTGTGAGTGTCAGGTCTAGCCTGTCCCACTGGAAGATGTGATCCAGGGAGCGAGGAACTACAGCCCAGTATCTCACATGTGGTGGCAGAGCCGGCCCCAGAGCCCAGGATGGCGTTTCCCAGTGTGGCATTAGCTCAGTGTAGTTATTCCAGCTGGGAGTTTGGCACCTGCACTGCCCTGGCTGATGCAAAGGTTTGCTCTTCCCTTCCCAAAGCTCTGTTCTCACCACTCCATCCCAGGCTGGCAGCTCCAAACAGGGAACAGCACACGGAGGGATCACCCCAGCTGTATTTCAGCAGCAGGGCTGCAGCTCATGGGAAGGAAAATGCTGACCTGAGGAAAATCCCTGGAGCTTTATTGCTCAGACCCATTTTTCCCATATTATTTCTCCTCTCGGAGGCAGGAGGAGTTGCTGGTGTGGATCAAACAGGGCCTGTCCCAGCGTTTATCTCCACGGAGGCAGCTCACAGGCTGGCACAGAGCCTCCTGCCAACACCCCCAGGGCTGGGGAGCGCGGGGGGGATCCCGGCAGCCCCCGGAGTGCAGGTATATCCTGCAGATATCCTTATCTCCACTCATGTACTTATGGGTGTTATTAATGGCTGTGGGAGCATCCAGGCTGGCTGGGGCTGCGCTGCCTCGCTGCTGTCCCGCACCCTTGGGTGGGGAACCAGCCTGTGGGATGCTGAGCTGAGACATGCCAGGAGCTGAAGGATGCCGTGAGCATCCCAGGAGGGTCCCAGCTGGAGCCAAGTCCCTGCTCCAGTGCCAAAGCTGACAGAGCTCAGCATTTGCCTCTGGATGCTCATGGCCAGAATCCAGGCACAAACCTCGTATTCCATCCGTTCGTGGGGTCTTTGTGACGTCCATCAGAAAGAAGGGAGAACTTTCCCTGAGGAGGAGGATGCTCCACGGGCTTTTGGTCTGGCAGTCACTAATCCTGCGTGGTGGGTGCTGTGGTGGGCCACACACCCCACAGCTGGGATGGCAGGGCAGCAGTGGGGCAGACAGACCCCCAAATCCCATTTGGACGAGCACATGTTTTGGCATTTCTTGTTTGCAAGGAGCATCCAGGTGGGCTTGGACCAAATCCTGCATCTTTTGGGCAGGTTCGCCCCAAAGTCGTCTGGTGCTGTGTTTGACCCTCAAATCCCATGACATGGCCTCCTTCATCCTGCACCACTTTGGTCTCAGCCAGGGACTCGTTGAGCAGCAGAGCTGCTCCATGTCCCATTCTGAGTGGAAGCAGCCAGTTCTTGGAATTTTTTTCCATCACTGTTATTATCTTTTACCCTTGGATGCTTGCCATGTGTCCGTGCCGTACGGTAGCATGCCCAACTCCATTCCACGTCCCTGTTTGTCTAACTTTTTGACCCAGGAGAATTCAAATCTATTTTCTTTCCTCTTCTTTTCTACGGAAAAAAAAAAAGCAACAAAAAAATCCCCCAAACCTATATTAACCTGGCTCAATAGGAGGCATTTTCTTGAACTTATTAAAAAATCCAGACTTGTAAATTAATTTGTTCATGTTGTACAATGGCAGTGCAGATGGACTCATTAGCATGCACACAACAAATAATTATAGATGAATTTTTAGCTGGCCTGCTTAATGGGCTTGCTGGGTTAATTATGTCAATGTATAATTACATCAGCCCTGGGAGACATAATGGCACACCCCGCTGAGCAGACACTAGCTAATGATGGTGTAATGCTGACAGAGGGAAGACGGACGGCTCCGGATGCACCTGCTTACCTCGGCACAAACCTCCATTGTCTGCGCCCAAACCGGCCCTGCCGGAGCCACCGGGGCCGTGGGTGCCGCCGGCTCACGCCGGGAGGTGATGCCCCCATGCCCCGTGTCCGTCCCTCGGTGCCTCGGGGCTGGCAGTGAAAGGCAGGACCCCAGGGGTATTCCCGTGGCACCTGGAATGGCAGGACCCGCCGTGTCCCCGTGGCTCCTGGAATGGCAGGACTCAGGGCATCCCCAGGGCTCCTGGAATAGGCAGGAGTGTCCCCATGGCTCTGGGAAAGGCAGGAGCCGGGGTGTGCCCCCTGCACGGGGAGGTGGGAGGGGGCCGGTGCAGGGCCACCCCTGGCGCTCACCGCCCATCCCGCATCCCGCAGACCCCGCTCCTGTGCTGGAGGCTGCCCGGAGCCTGGAGGATCGGCTGCAGCAGCTCCAGCGCCTCGAGCCCGAGCCGCCGCCCCTGAAGGATCTCAGCCGCCCCTGGAAGAAGCACACGGAGCTCGTCAGCACCAAAGGTACCGCCCCGCCGGGGAAGGGTGGCAGCCGCGGTCCCCAGCGGGGCTCCCCGTGTGCCGCCTCTGAGCATCCCTGGAACGCGGGGTGTGTCCCAGGGCCAGGACCTGTCCCTGGCCACCGCCGCTGTCCCCTCCGCAGCCGTGTGACTGTGTCCCCCCGCAGAGCGCAGGGAGGGGAAGTCGCCGGCAGCCGAGCCCCCGCTCCCGAGCCTCGACGGCAAAGCGCCGAGCACAGAGACCTCGCTGCAGAGAAATGAGGCAGACAGGCAAAAGTACGTGAGAGCCGGGCACGGGGCCGTTCTGGGGTGCTGTGGGGACACGCGGCTCTGTCCTCCCTTCCTGCACGAGGATGTTTGTCCATCCCCCTTCTCCTTCCCTTTGCTGTCCGGTTGGGAGCGGTCGCATCCTGCTCAGAAACCTGACACCGGCTCAGACGCTCCCAGTGTCCGTCTGTCTGTCCATCCCCAGTCCCAGGTGGTTTGGGGGAAGCAGCAGGCACGGGACAGGTCCCTCCTGCCGTCCCCTGGCACAGGGCTTTGCTCGGCCTAATGGATTGAATCCAGGTCGCTGGATGAACCTCATTAGTTGACCTTTTAATTTGGAGGCTCCGGGCCTTCTCGGCGCCTTCATTGTTATTCCTTAACACGCTGCGCCGGGAAACAAATGAAGAATCTTTAAACCCTAAATTGCAGATCTCTGCGAGTAAGTTCCTGGCAAGTGCAGGCTATAAATAATGCAGAATAACTTTTCCCTGATTGCTTCCCCCTCCTCCAGTTAATTACAGGTGGGGGTGGGCTGCCATCCCCCCTCCAAGGGGTTTCAGCCACAGGGATCAGGGACTGCTTTCAACCCAAAGTGAATTTTTTCACACTTGGGGCAATAAACCCCTTAACACTGGGGGGTAACATAGCCTGAACACATCCTGGTGGATCCACTGGTGGGTCTTTCCTGGCTTCAGTGAGTGATGGGGTGGAGGAGGGGGTGCTGTGAGGGGTCTCTGTGTGATTTTGGGGGGCTGTGGGGGTGGCATGGCCAGTACATCCCTGTCTCTCGCAGGGGCCTGCAGGAAGCACAGGTCACCTTGGCTGCTCGCCTGGGGGAGGCAGAGGAGAAGATCAAAGTGCTCCACGCAGGTAGTGGGGCTGGGACAGGGGCTGCTGACCATGGGGGCCCAGCCCCCACCCCACAGCTCACCCTCCTCTTCCTCTTGCCAGCGCTGAAGGCCACCCAGACGGAGCTGCTGGAGCTGCGCTGTAAATACGACGAGGAAGCTGCATCCAAGTAAGTTCCCAGCAGAGCTGGGTTGTGCTCAAAGCTGAGCTGAGCCACTTCTGCCAGCACTGGGACATCCCCGAGGTGCTGCTTGAGGAGCTGAGACCCTTCAAGCCACTGCAGGAACATCCTGAGTCGCGGTGTCACCAAAACTGTGGGAAAACCAGAAACTCTCCAACATCTTTTAAGTGTTGGAGAACCAAGGCATTACTTTGTTCTCACCAGGATGTGCAACAGAAATGATTTCATCCACACGTGCCCAAAATCATTCCATCTCACATGGTTCTTTACCAGACCTTTCAAGTATTTATACATAAAAACCCCACAGAAATTCAAGTTCATTGGTCTTAAATGACACAATTCTTAGTATTCGATCTCCTATTGGTTATTGATCCCTTTGCCTTCGATGCTAATTGGGTCCTCATGTTTGGTTCTCTTATCTTTCCCCAGACCAGGTGTCTCTGACCCACCAGGGGGGAAATGTTTGTTTATGTTTGCTTATCTCCTGTTTATCTCATGGCTACTCCCAATTCTTCCCGGGTGAACAGAGTCTTTTGAAGAGAAACTTCAACTCCCCTCCCCCTGGGCAAAGGCGAACAAGCCCCTGACTAAAGTTACAAAAAACTGTTGTATCATTTCCAACAGGGGGGCCCTCATCCCTCAGCCTCCTGCCGGTGCCCTGGGCTGTGTCCATTCCTCCACACCCACTGACACCTCTTCTTTTCTTGTTTTCTGTCTCAGGGCAGACGAAGTCGCCATGATCATGACCAATCTTGAAAAAGCCAACCAGGTGAGTCAGGAGCTGACTTTGCAGGAGCTGATGGGGTTTGCCCTGCAGATGCCGGGGTGCTGCACCCACCCCGAGCATCTGTGTGGTCTGGATGGCTGTCCCCAAAACTGATAAGGGGTTGACAGGCACCAGGATTGGGAGTCCCTACAAGGGAGAGCTCAGGTTTCCTCCCCCTGGTGGGACCCTCTGCCCCATATGTGAGGTCATGAGTGTTTTTGGGATTCTGCCAGGCTCCATTTGGCTGCTGGAGCTGGCACTCATCACCTCCAGCTTCTCACAGGTGTTTTAGGGCACAACCCACACTGCTCCTGTGTTAGATTCCAGTGTAATCACTGCTGGTCCTCTCCACTCCTCTTAATTAGTTTTGTTTAATTCTGAAAACGTAGGTACAAATAAATGCTTGTGGATAATACAAGAGGTTTAAAGAATAAATTGTGTAAACAAAACCATCCTTTTGGGTGGAAAAAAGGCAGTGTCCTGGAGGTGGTCTGCAGCCAGTGCCCAAGGATTGGGATCAGGAACTGTGTTAGGACATGGGGACCTTAAATACATGGGGGCAGCTTAAATACCTGGGCTGGGCTTACAGTGCCAGAGGTGGGAACAGGATGCTCAGAAGAGGCGGGAACTGGGGCAGATCCTGGACCCTGTGTGGGGTGGGATGAGCTGCAGTTCCCGGTCTGATTCCTGCTTTGTTCTCCTGCAGCGGGCAGAGGCGGCGCAGAGGGAAGTGGAGAGTTTACGGGAGCAGCTGGCGGCCGTCAACAGCTCCCTGCGCCTGGCCTGCTGCTCCCCTTCAGGCACCACGGGGGTGAGAGCACGCCTGGGGCCAGGAGTACCCCTCAGAGCCAGGAGCATCCCTGAGGCCAGGAGTACCCCTCAGGGCCAGGAGCACCCCTGGGGCCAGGAGTACCCCTCAGAGCCAGGAGCATCCCTGAGGCCAGGAGTACCCCTCAGGGCCAGGAGCACCCCTGGGGCCAGGAGTATCCCTCAGAACCAGGAGCATCCCTGAGGCCAGGAGCATTCTTGGGACCAGGAGCATCCCTGGGGCCAGGAGCATTCTTGGGACCAGGAGGATCTCCAGGGCCAGGAACATCCCCGGGGCCAGGAGTATCCCTGGGGCCAGGAGTATCCCTCAGGGCCAGGAGGATCCCCAGGGCCAGAAGCAAAGAGCACCCCGTTATGGCTAAGATCATCTGTCACAGCCAGGAGCGTCCCATTGCCCTGGGAGCATCCCACTGATGCAGGAGCACCTTTTTGTGTTCAGGAGCACCCACCATGTTGGGGAGCAAGCCCAAAATGTCCAAGGAGTGTTTCCACCCTGAAGTGGTGGCGCTGGCCGTGCCCCTCAGCCTCCCACAGACAGGGACATGCACTGAAATGCACTTGGGAGACCTTTAAGGGCAGAGGAAAGGTCTGTTCCTTCCCAGGGCTCTGTCACCAGGGTTCCCATTGCACTGGGCTGAGCCCTGGGCTCACCTGCTTCCTATGGGGACATGTCCAGTGGAGAGGGTGGCCCTTGTCCCCATGCTGGGAGCTGACAGTGTCCCCTCTCCCAGCAGGACAAAGTGAACTATTCCATGTGCTCAGGGTCGAGGTTGGAGGCAGCTCTGGCTGCCAAGGACCGGGAGATCCTGCGGCTCCTGAAGGATGTCCAGCACCTCCAGAGCTCTCTGCAGGAGCTGGAGGAGTCCTCTGCCAACCAGATCGCCGAGCTGGAGGGGCAGCTGGCCGCCAAGAACGAGGCCATCGAGGTGCGCCCACGGGGGCTTGGGGCGTGCCGGGGGCGGGGGACGCAGGTGGGGAGCCGGCTGCAAGGACTCCCCTCCTCTGCTCCACAGAAGCTGGAGGAGAAGCTGCAGGCACAGGCGGACTACGAGGAGATCAAAACGGAGCTGAGGTACGGCTTGACCGGCACCCACGGCGGCCTCGCCGGCATCTCGGGCTGGCCAGGTGCTGTCAGCAGCCGTGGCGCGCTCCCACAGCCGTGACGCTTGGCCACGGCCGCCGTGTCACCCCCTTGTCTCCCTCCCAGCATCCTGAAGGCGATGAAGGTGGCCTCTGCCGGCTGCAGCCTCCCCCAGGCAAGTGCTGCGGCGCGTCCCGAGGCGCTGGCCGGGCTGTGCCAGCCCTGCCGCCGGTGCCTCCGCCGCCTGTCCCCATCTCGGCTTGGCTCCTTGCAGAGCATCTCGAAGGCAGAGGAGGCCCTGCTGCTGGGCAAGGAGGCTTTCTACCCCTCCCAGAAGTACCTGCTGGAGAAGCCCAGCCTGTTGGCCAGCACTGGTAGGGACCTTGTGGTCTGTGACATCCTGCTGGGAACATCCCTGCGAATGTGGGAGGAGAGGACAGATCCTGCCCTGACTGTGGTGGGGCGGGGGAAGGACAGGGGAGTGGGATGTCACATGGGGAAACTGAGGCAGGAGCTGTTTGGCTGCGGGGCTGTGCCGGAGCTGTGGCTGGGGAGACTCTAGTGCATCTCCCTCTCTCTCCTTCATCTCTAGAGGAGGATCACTCCGAAGACGAGTCTGGGAAGGATCCACTGGGCATGGAGCAGCCGTACCCATCCCCCCATCACGCTCCAGCCGATGACCCCGCATCCCCCACTCCCCTCCCACCGCTGCCCGGCCCCGGCGTGGCCCCCGACGGTCCCCGGACTTTCTCGCTGTCCCCCTTCTCGGGGGGCGAGCGGCTTTCGGGGGACCCCAAGGCCCCCCACCTCCCACTGCCCAGCTACAAGAGCGAGAGCAGCAGCGGGGGACCCCCCTTCCCCTCCTCCTTCTTCGGGGCCAAAAGCAGCACCGTGCACCCCGTCCCCACACCGGCCGCCAGTGCCACCAGCCCGCCCGGCGAGCCCTCCGAGGGCAGCGCCAGCAGCTCCGCCGAGGAGGAGCAGCTGGACACGGCCGAAATCGCCTTCCAGGTGAAGGAGCAGCTGCTGAAGCACAACATCGGGCAGAGGGTCTTCGGGCACTACGTGCTGGGGCTGTCGCAGGGCTCCGTCAGCGAGATCCTGGCGCGGCCCAAGCCCTGGCACAAGCTGACGGTGAAGGGCAAGGAGCCGTTCATCAAGATGAAGCAGTTCCTCTCTGACGAGCAGAACGTGCTGGCCCTGAGGACTATCCAGGTGCGCCAGAGAGGTGAGTGGTTGGGGTGGCCCCGGCCAACGGGTCCTGCCTCGAGATGCTGCAAGCAGTGCTGTGGCATCCCCTCCCAGTGCACCCCAGTTCACCCTGGCAGCACTCTGGGGTGCCCCGTGCTGTGGCAGGGGGCTCACCAGACTGTGATGTGCTGGCAAGATGGGCTGGGATGCTGGTCCCACCAGTGGCACTCCGGGATTTTCCCTGGTGGGATGGAGCCGGCTGCCGGGTGGGATGAGCGCTGGCAAACGGCAGCAATTAACAGCAACCCATGGCTGTGGAAGCTGCATCCCCGGACATGCTTTACTCATTTATTCTGACAAGTGCCATTTAATTATTCATTAGGCTGTTCTGTGCCGTATGAATCAATGTGCTCGGGAATATTTCGTTAAAATAATGAAGTTTTAGTGCTGCGGAGCCCCGGTGCATTGTTGGCACTGCCATGGAGTGGCAACTCCTGTCTCTGGTGATAGAGGCTGCTGGCACCATCTCAGCTGTGGGAGCTGGTCACTCAAGTGCCCTTGGTGGCACCAGGATTGGACAGTGCACATCTGTGGTCCATGTGCCTCTTTGTTCCAGCCTGGAAAGTTCTGATTTATCACCTGGATCTGATCCATCATTAACACTCCTCCTGCACAGCCAGGAGGGCACAGTGCCGAGAATGGGGATGTGGACCCTGTGCCCCTGTCTCTGTTCCTGGTGGGGAGAGGGTGCCCTTGGTTGGGGCGAGCAAGGTGGTGGGAGATACCGTGCCAGAGGCAGGAGCTGGCAGCCAGGGCTACCAGGGCTCCCTGCGCTCCAGTAGCAACTAATCAGGAGTGACATTTGTCTTCAAACCAGCATCCCTAAAAATATCCCAACATGAGGAGCAGTAAATACTTCCTGACATACAAGTGGAGCTTGTAAAACCAGCGCCGGTGACAAAGCTGTTATCCTGCCTCTTTGATCAGGTAGCATCACGCCGCGGATCAGGACACCGGAGACCGGCTCCGACGACGCCATCAAAAGCATCCTGGAGCAGGCAAAGAAGGAGATTGAGTCGCAGAAGGGAGGTAGGTGCTGCCATGGGGGTGGCTCCAGGGGTGGCTGAGTCCCTGCTCTGTCCCGTGGCAGCAGCACCCAAAGGGGTGCCACTGGCTGGGTGCTCTGTGGCTGTGAGTCCCATCCCAAAAACGGGATTTCAGTATTTCACCCACTGACATCCACAGAGAATTTTTTGGAGCGTGTCGGAAAGAAATACTATATGGGATTGAAGAGTCTACATGCAGCAGAGTTCAGATCTGGGCTTTCAGAAACTTTGAAAGCACTCTTTTCCTCCCCCCTGCCCCAAACCAGATGATTAAATGAGGATTCAGGATCCATCTGGCACGAGGAATCATTAAAGCAGCTGCTCTCGCATTCAATTACAAGAAATGAAATACATTAAAACAGGTAGTCTGCTGAGAAAGCAGAATCCCAGAGAATTAAATTAGACGGGAACGGTGGAAAAACAGACAGCGAAAACAAACATGTTTGTCTTTCGCATTGTTGGTAATGGGATTTATTTCACAATCATCAAAAAAGAAGTTGGCTTTGACTTGGGATGTTGAAGCTTTTGCATTGCGGGTTCCGCTGGCCCAAACCAGATCGGGATAAACCCCTTTTCTCCCACACTTTGAATCGGGGCCACAAAGTAAACGCTGCGTGCTGCTCCTTGGGGTGCCCTCGCCCCTTTTCCCTGCAGGGGAGCCCAAAACGCCGTCGGCATCGCAGGCAGTGGCCAACGGGGCGGGCGGCAGCAGCTCGGAGGACGCCATCAAGAGCATCCTGGAGCAGGCGCGGCGGGAGATGCAGGCGCAGCAGCAGGCGCTGCTGGACATGGAGTCGGAGGCCAGCGGGCGCGGGGGGGACACGGCGCCCGCCGAGCGCTCCACGCTGGCCACCGTCAGCCAGAACATCGCCCCCACCTACGTCAAGCAGGAGGAGGGCAGCGGGGCCAGCCCCGGCCCCCCGCAGACGCCCCTGGCCGTGCTCTCCCCCGCCGCCTTCGTCCAGAGCATCATCCGGAAGGTGAAGTCGGAGATCGGCGACGCCGGCTCCTACTTCGACCAGCACTGGGCGTCGGAGCGGAGCCTGCTCAGCCGGCCCTACACCTCCGTGTCGCCTTCGCTGTCTTCCTCCTCCTCGAGCTACTCCAGCATGGCCAACGGCCGGGGCTGGCTGCGGGGCGAGCCCGGCGAGGGTGGCACCAATGAGGACGAGCTGCCGCTGGCGGAGGAGGAGCCGCAGCGGCTGTCGGAGATGAAGGCGGAGGGAGCCGGCGCGGAGCCGGTGGCCGGCGGGCGCCTGTCCTACTACCCCACGTATGTGCCACGGACCCTGAAGCCGACAGTGCCGCCACTGACGCCGGAGCAGTACGAGATGTACATGTACAGGGAGGTGGACACGCTGGAGCTGACCCGGCAGGTCAAGGAGAAGCTGGCCAAGAATGGCATCTGCCAGAGGATCTTTGGAGAGAAGGTACCAGCCTAGGGAAGGGGGGTTTGGTGTCCCCGCTGCTTCATAACCCAGAGCCTGGAGCTCATTGTTGGCCTTCACCAGCTCCTTCCAGAGTCTTCCTTTTCCCTGGTCTGTTCCCCGTTGGAGGACTCTGAGTCCCTCAGGGTCTGACCCAACCCCAAAACGTCTCCCAGTGGCCACCACTGATTGGTCGGTGGCACTTCCAGCCAAGAATACCCAACCCCCTGAGCGGAGCCCTTAGTGGGCCAGCCTCCCACCCCACTGGGTATCCCAGGGGGACCCACCATCAGCACCCATGGCAGGGGACAAAGGGTCCAGACATGCTGTGGGGCAGCGGGTGGCAGTGGGTGGCATCCTGCTCCCCCTCCCCTGGCATGGGGGTGGAGGGCAGCAGTTTCCCAGCACCCTCGGCGGGTGACACCTGTGTGGTGCCCAGGTGCTGGGACTGTCCCAGGGCAGTGTGAGTGACATGCTGTCGCGGCCCAAACCGTGGAGCAAGCTGACACAGAAGGGTCGGGAGCCCTTCATCCGCATGCAGCTCTGGCTGACGGACCAGCTGGGCCAGGGGATCAGCCAGCAGCCCACACCCTCCCAGGGTAAGTGACACCACTGTCCCTGTGCAACACCAACACCCTGATCCTGAGAAGCCCCTTTCATCCCCAACCCTCTTCATTTAAAACAAAAATCTTGGGCTTTGTGCCTGACATAAAGCAGTATCTGGATTTTTTTGTTACATTAGTGGCATTTTCTCTTTTATTATCCCACCACCATCTCCCACTGGAGAGGCTTGGCTTGTATCCCCCCTCTCCAGAGGGCAGAGCCACAGGCATCCCCCAAATGACCCTCCTGCTCCTGCCGGGTCCCTGCGCTGTCCCCTCCTGCCGTCCCCGCTGACCCCTCTGCCCCGGTGTCACACAGCCAGCCCGGCGGAGCCCCAGCCGTCCCCCTCGCCGCCCCCCAGCCCCACTGAGCATGAGAAGGGCTGCCAGGAGCCCCTCACCCTGGCCTTGGAGAGCAGCAAGGAAAACCAGCAGCCCGAGAGCCGCTCGACGCCTGCGCTGGGTGGGAAGACGTATCCCAACAGCCAGGGACCCGTGGGCATCCAGGAGATCGTCGCCATGTCCCCCGAGCTGGACACCTACTCCATCACCAAGAAGGTCAAGGAGGTCTTGACGGACAACAATTTAGGTGCGGACCCTCTCTCTGCCCGGGTTTTTGGGAGCTGCTGGTGAGACTGCATGGATCCAGCACCGCAATTCCCATAGGTGCAAACCTGCCCCCCACCTGGATGTTTTTCTGTGTGTGCTCATGGGAATTCTGGGAGGATGCTGGCTGGGAAATGGGGTGCACCTGCTCTGCAGGGGGACTGCAGCACCCGTCCCGCTGCTCCACCCCCTCTAACCACCTCTGCTTCTCCTCCGCCAGGCCAGCGGCTGTTTGGGGAGAGCATCCTGGGCCTGACGCAGGGCTCGGTGTCCGATCTCCTCTCCAGGCCCAAGCCGTGGCACAAGCTGAGCCTGAAGGGGAGGGAGCCCTTCGTCCGGATGCAGCTCTGGCTCAACGATCCCCACAACGTGGAGAAGCTGCGCGACATGAAGAAGCTGGAGAAGAAGGGTGAGGGACGGGGCGACGCGGCCCTGCTGGGTGCAGGGTGCTGGCCGAGGGAGGGTCCCGGGCTGGGGGCAGTGGTGCCAGCTGGGTGTCCTCTCCCACAGCCTACCTGAAGCGCCGGTACGGGCTGATGAGCGCCGGCTCGGACAGCGAGTCCCCCAGCGCGCGCTCCGAGTGCGCCAGCCCCAGCGTGCCGCCCCAGGACCTCAGCCTGCTGCAGATCAAGAAGCCAAGGGTGGTGCTGGCGCCGGAGGAGAAGGAAGCCCTGAAGAAAGCCTACCAGCTGGAGCCATACCCCTCCCAGCAGACCATCGAGCTGCTCTCCTTCCAGCTCAACCTCAAGACCAACACCGTCATCAACTGGTTCCACAACTACAGGTATGGACACTCCTGGGCTTTGGATGGTGCTGTGCTATGGAGGGGGTGTCACTGTTCCCTTTCCGGCCTTTCCAGTCACTCCTCCCTAGATGGGAGGTGCAGACCCACTGGAGGTCCCCAGGTGCACCCCAGGCTGGTGGGTGGTGGTGGCTACCTTGAGCAAGTCATGTTGAGCATCTAAAGAGGTTTCCGTGCTCACATCCACTGGCTCACCCCAGATCAGGAGCTCTGTGATGAGGGAGGGAAAGCCTTATGGAGGCTCTGCAGCCCAGCCCTGGGGAGCAGCACAGGTTTCATCCCTAGAGGGTATCCTAGTGGACACTTGTCCCATTTTTCTGGCTGGAGACGTGCCGTGGCCACGACATGAGGCAGTGGGTGGTTGTTTCCACCCCTCCATGGTTGTGTCCCGCAGGTCACGGATGCGCCGGGAGATGCTGGTGGAGGGCGCGCAGGACAACGACACGGACCCGGAGCAGAGTGGCGGGACGGCCGTGCTGGGGCGCCGGGCCCCGCACAGCCCCGACTCGGACAGCGAGGACCACAAACCCGTGTTGGTGGGGGGCGAGCCCCCCTGCGCCGCCGTGCCCGTGAAGGTGAAGGAGGAGCAGGGGGATGCGGGCGGCTGGAGCCGCCGGCGGGACTCACGCAGCCCAGCCGGAGCGGCCGAAGGGACCGGACCTCCCCAGGAGGAGCGGGGGGCAGCCCCTCATGCCGCCGCCCCCAGCGCCGGCAGCCTCCCGCGGCGAGGGGGCCGCGCCAGCGCCACCGCCGGGGGACCTCCGCCACCGCCACACCCCGACAGCTCCCAGTCCTCCGCGGGCTCATCCCGCTGCAGCTTGGAGGTCTCCCCAACATCACCCTCGGCAGCTTCCTCTCCCGGCCTCACCGGCTCCGCCTCACCACGACCCTCCCCTC
>VZRX01010829.1:0-25577 GCA_013398075.1 Notiomystis cincta
GGGGACGGGCTGTGCGCTCCGAGGAGCAGGGGGAGAGGAGGTTTTGTACCTCATAGTGTCACTGATTTTGAAGTCCTGGAGCTAGAGCTGAATGAACAGTAAAAGCAGGTTAAATCATTAACCAGTTAGGGACGGGGAAGCAGCTGTAAAAGGAACAGAGGAAGAAGGCCAGATTATTATTTTTGTTTCTTTTCTTTTTTTGTTTCTTTTCCTTGTCTTCTCTCCTGGTGGCCGCCGCGCCGCGATCACAAGCCCTGCTTGGCCAGCGAGGCGGACACCTCGTCGGCTAGCGTGGCCAGCTGGGGGGAGTCCACCAGGTTGATGCTGCCGGTGGAGGAGACGTTGCTAAGGCGGCGCGGGGAGGCATCTCCGGAGATGGTGGGGGACTTGTAGACGATTTCGGCGCCGTGGTCGGTCTTGGCTTTGGCGTTCTCGCGGAAGGTCAGCTTGTGAGTCTCGATCTGTGAGGGAGAGGAGGGCGGTCAGGGGAGCTGCCCGGAGCAAAGCTCGGTGAATCAGTGTCCCAGGCACCAGAGGGCACAGCAGGACCTGAGCGTCTGGATGCTGCCAAATCCTCCCCAGGCGAGGTCCTGGGTCCCAGAACGCAGAGGGCACAACCTGGGCTGCTCCCACTCCCCTGGCAGAGATTGGGGGGGACGAGGCACGTGAAGCTTCCCCTCAGCCCACGGAGCTGCACCCAGGAGCCAAACCCCTCTCCCGGTGAACTGGATCTGGTTTGCTACTTACAGGTGCCCTCCCCAGCCAAGTGCAAGGCTGGGGGCTGGCTCTCCGTGGGGGTGAGTGGCTCCAGCACCAGGGCCTGGAGCCCAGCGGGGTCTGGGCTCAGGGTCCGGGTCTTGTCTTCCTTGCCTTTCTCTCTCTACAGGTGAAGAAACCCGCCCAGGGCAGTGGGGGGCAAAAAATGCATCAGCAACAAAAACCATGATCCAAGAAATGTCAGCCAGAAGGAAAAAGACAAAAAATATAGAAAAGAAATAGAAAACTGGGGAGAAAAAGATCTGAAAAATAGGGCCATTCACTGATTCATAGAAAGAAGAGTGGCTGCCTTTGGAGCCAGGGAGGGAAACTCCCCAAGAACAGCAAGGGAGAGCACAGGGACTTGGGCAGAGCACGGAGCCCCCAGCTCCCCACGGCAGAGCCAGCACAGGAACCAGAATTCAGCCTGAAGAGCTGTGGACTGCGAGTCCAAGCGTGGATCTGTGTGTCACAGAGCAAGGAGGGGGCTTGGGAACTCAGGAAAGGGGCAGCAGAGCTGCACCTGGACTCAGTTACACCCACAACCTCCTCGGGTTGGGTTTCAGGCAGGGGAGGGGCAGCCACCAGGCTGGAAGGCTGAGGTGGGGATGCCACTGCTGGGCCACAGCCTTGCAGAGAAACTCCCCTGCAAAGGACAAATTCTTCAAACTATGGCCCAGTGAATGTGCCAGGGTGTGAGAGAGTCATCACTGGAATCACAAAACCGGTGGCAAAGGGCTCAGTGAAGCACAGGGGAGGCTGATGCACGGCAGAGAGAAGGGTAAGGAAGTCAAGCGGTCCCGCAGTCAGAGGCCAGCTGGAGGTGAGAGCTGGAGCTGCACAGAGAACACGTGGCCAAGAACAAAGTGCCAAAATACAGGAGCTGAAACAGAACCTTCCCCTCCCACTGAGACAAAAGTGCTGCAAAAACAAGCAAGATAAAAACTGCTTTTCCCTGGGGAAGCTGAAAGCTGCCAGGCTGGAGCCTCAGCTCTGTGCTTACCTGATGTCCTCACCCCCCTGACTGCTGGGGACTTGGTGGCCTTGAAGCCCAGCTGTGGAGCTGTTTTACTTGGCTAAGACTCACTGAAGTCACCATCAAAGCCTCGGTGGGAACAGCTCAGCCCAAGTTCAGTGCTTCCCTGACCCAAGTGCTTTGTCTTTCAATTTAAATACCCCCAAACACTCCCCTCCCTTCACAGGGCCCTCGGTCAGGAAGGAGAAATCACCTTCTGAAGGGCCAGTTTGCTGCAAAGTCACCTGTTCTAAATAAAGCCGAGCCTTTAATGCTCCCCTTTCACTGGGGAAGCAACACCTCTGCAGGTCCCCAGCTGCCAGCTCTGTGTCACAGCAGCACCGCAGCACAGGACTTGCTGATGGTGACACCTCCTCGTGGGAAGGGTTTGAGACACAAACACAAACTTCAGAGCCAGCAGAAAGAGCAGGAAACCACAGGAGAGGCTGTCACTGACACTCACACTCCCTCACAGGCCTGGGGGGACACAGAGACCTCCTGGCAGCAGCGCCACAGCTCTGCTCAGCAAACGCCCCCCAGCAGGACCCTGACCAAGGGCAGACCCCCTCACACTCAGCACTCCCCGTCCCCAGGGCCCCTTTACCTTTTTATTGCCTCCTCCAGGGACGTGGCTGATGTTATCTAGGGACCCGATTTTCGACTGCACCTTATCTTTGAAGTCCAATTTCTCAGATTTCACCTCCACCTGGCCACCACCTGCAAGAGAAGAGAGGTGGGTCAGGAGCTGGGAACAGCACCCAGCACCCCAGGGCTCACTGGGGTGCTCCAGTCACTGCCTCCCCTCACCCCAGGCCCCTCCCCACCCCCCGGAGGGTACCTGGTTTGTGATGGATGTTGCCCAGGGAGCCACATTTGGATGTCACATGACTCAGGTCGACTGGCTTGTAAACGATTTGCACCTGTCCGTAGGAGAGAGGAAAAGGGGATGAGCTGGTGGCCAGCACGGGCAGCTGGGGAGGGGGAGCACAACACACAGCAGCACCTGAGCTGGACTGGAGGGAAAGGACAGCTCAAACCCCAGGAGGATTAATGACACCAAAGAAACTGTCATCAGAAATGGGAGATCATTAATGCCCGTGTGCAGTAGCCTCTTAACATTTCAGCATGCACGAGATCACCTCTCCACAGAGGGGGGAGTAGAGGCAATTTTAAAGTGCTCAAGTGAGAGAGAAAGTGGAGTGGTAATTAATTAAGATTTGCATACACATCATCCAAAAGGAGAGAATATACCAGAGAGAAAACGTAAAAAATAAATACCTTTTCTGGTGTAAAACATAAAGCTTATGTCCACAAAAACTGAAAGAACAGAAATGATCAATGTGCACAGAACTTTTAAAAGAGTGACCAAAATATGCATTTCTGAAAAATGCTGTAACGGAAATAAGGGTTTAAAAAAAAAATAAAGTAAAGCAAAGTCTAAATATCTGGAGTTCACATCATAGAAGTTAAATTGGCAGTTACAAAGTATTGAACCACAACAGTGCTCTGTGATATTTCAGCTCTGTTTGCTGTGTTTTGCCTGTGCCATCCCCTGAACAGCTCCAGCAACCCCAGGGGTCCCCCCGGCCCCAGACCCCGCGGGGCCGGTGGCCTCTCGCTCACGGACACCGGGGACAGGGGACACACACACAGGGACATCTGGGGGCTCTGCAGGGCCACAGCAGCAGCCACACACCAGGGAGGGCCCCCCAGCACGGCACACACAGGGCAGCTGGGCAGGAGCAGGAGACAAGGGCAGAAAACATCCCCAGAACCCCACACGCCACCCTGGACCCTGGTCTGGGGCTTCACACCGTGGGCCAGTGGGGCTGTGCAGGAGGAATCGACACCTCGGGGTGGTTCTGGCTCTGGGAACAGCCTGGGCTTCCCGGGGAGCACCTGCTGCTCTCCGAGCCGCCCCAGGCACCACAGGGGCTGTGATGCTCTCACCAAGCCCAGCAGGATGTGCCAGCCCCAAAGGGACCTGGGCAGTGGAGCTGTCTCCTCCCAGCACCCCTGGAGCAGCACCAAGCACCCACCACAGCCTCTGCTCCCCGCCTGAGCACCCACAAGCCCCAGGGGAAGGTGCATCCTTCGGTTCTCACGCTGGCCCCATCACCCCCAGTGATTGTCACAGCCCTGAGAAACAGCCCTGAGCCCACCGTGGAGCCAGGAAAAGGAGGAACAGAGGCTCAGTCCCGAGGCACGGAGCCCTGCTGACCTGCCTTGTCTCCAATGCTCACACAGACCAAAAGGAACATTTGACAGGAGACAGAGAGGGAGAAAAGCGACCTCCGGGGGTGTGGGAGCACCCCGTGGACACAGACGTGGAGACAACACTGGGAGAGGTCACACATTCAATGCACCAGGCAGGAGAGGAGCTGCATTTGGTTGACCCAAAAAGGGCAGCTGGTGCTTTTCTAATCCCAGCTGTGACCCTGAAGGGCCTATGAGCAATTCAGGCACCTCCCGTTTCCAGAGCAAGCAATCAGCAATTGGAACTTTCTGCTCTCATTCCCAGTCCCTTTTTTGACAGACAGGACTCTGTCATCCCTTCCCATCCTGCTGGGGAGCAGAGAAGGGTCCTCCTCATTTTAGCAAGAAAGGAAAAGGGGAACAGAGCTGTCTGCCTGGAAAACCAGTGCCAGAGACCTGGGGATCCCACCCCTCAGCATCAGCAATGCTGAGGCCAACCTTTGCCTAAGGCATCCCCTGGTCAGAGCACCCACGGGCTTAAAACTGCAGGTGCCAACCCCAGGGAGTGACAGCTCCCTCTGGAAGCAGCCATGGCTGGGCAGGGGTCCCTGCTGTCACGGGGGTTAAGTCCCAATGGCCACTGGAGCCCTGGGGTCTCTGGCTGCCCCCATCCCGAGGCAGCCCCAAGGCCTGGCCCAGCCCCAGGACAGCCTGTGCAGCCCCTCTGCCCTGCCAGGCTTCGCTCCAAGAGCTCCCAGAGCTGCTGCAGCCAGGCAGAGGTCACGGGGTTTTCAGTCCTGGCAGGGCCTAGGGAGGGATCACAGCCCCCAGATGAAAACCCAGGTAATTCTTAACCCACTGCAGCTGCAAACACCCCCAGTGTGAGCTCCCCGTGCAGGAGGGGACGAGCTCATCACCGGTCACAGCACAGAGGATTCGTGGCCAACATTAACTCCTGGTCCACCACACCCTGGGCAGGCCAGGCAGTGCAGGGCCCCAGAGCAAGGAAGAGGAACAAGCATGGGGCTGCTTCGCAGGGGGCTGAGCTCTGCAGCGCAGCTCCTCTGGCTTGTGAAGTAACTGCAGAGCGACACCAAATTTAAGCCAGAGGCTGCAAACCCAGCTGTGTCCCTGTGTTCACCTGCCAAGCTTTGGGCAAGGCTCAGTTGCTCAGGGAGGGCGTCCACAGAGATCAAAACAGCCCAAAGAAAATCCATGGGGAACACTTCAGACCAGGCCCCCACAAAGCCCAGCCACACTGTCTGGGGTCTCAGGGATGTGCCTTCCTCGGTCCAGCATCTTTCCTGGACCCAAACTGTCTCCAGCTGTAAATCCACCAACCTCTGTGGAGCTTCTCCAGGTTTCTGGCACAGTAACTGAAAGCTGAGTCTGGTATTTATGTGGGAACAGCTGGAAACGCCAGCGTTCAAATCAATTAATTCAACAACACTTCAGGCTCAGCCTCCGTGGGCACTGCCCGACACATCCCTTAGCAAGGAGAAACTCAACGTTTGCATGGATCATACTTGCCTGGTGGGAATAGGCAGGAACCTGCACGTTCTCATGTTGGGCAGGATCGTGTCCAATTTAGCAGCACAATGAGCAATGAGGACTGGGTCTGCTCATCAATCTACCCCTCTCCTGCAGCACCGTGTGCCAGAGGCCCCATCCCGCAGACAAGGAGGCTCTCAGCCTTCCAGGCAGTGCAAAGCCCTGGAGTTACTGGGGTGTTTTGTTACAGACGTGGTTTGGACACGGGGCAGTTAGTTCTGTCCATGTCAGGCATGTCCAGGACTTGTTAGGGTTCATCTTTTGGGTTAATGGGGTTAAACGACAGCACGTCCCCAATGGCTATGTGACAGCAGGAGGGCTGCAGATAGCATTGGTGATTAGTGTAACAACATGCCACTAAAATCAGGATTATCACAGTGCATTCAAAGTGTGAAGGTACTCACACTGCCTCCGCCCGGGATGTGTTTGATATTATCCTTTGAGCCACACCTGGATTGAACGCTGCTAAAGTCCAGCTTCTTATTAATTATCTGCACCTTTGGTAGCCAGAAAAGAGTCATTGCACGTCACCAATAGCTATCTGATGGCAGGGTCGCTGCAGATAGCATTGGCAGTTTAGTGTACACAACATGCCACTTATAATAAGAACCGTTATAGAGCATTGAAAGTGTGAAGGTACTCACACTGCCTCCGCCCGGGATGTGTTTGATATTATCCTTTGAGCCACACCTGGATTGAACGCTGCTAAAGTCCAGCTTCTTATTAATTATCTGCACCTTTGGTAGCCAGAAAAGAGCGTGAGAAACAACATGACCATCTGCAGCTTGACCATGTGTTATAGCCCTAAAACCAGGAACCTGCCTTCCAGTGCCAGGAGTAGAAAGGAAAATCTCTGGCTTGCTGCACAGATTTGTCTGCTCCTGGGCTGGAAAGTGAAGATGAGGTGGGCAGGTTACAGCTCAAGACTGGACAGGCCTGGGTAGCAATGCAGCCCTGGGTCCCAGGCCACACAGAGCAGGCAAAAAGCCAGCTCAGCCTGGATCCTTCCACTGAACAAAGCGGGGAACTCGCTGGGCAGCAAACCCACCGAGGCACCAGTGCTCAGGGCTCGGCTTCTGCAGAGCCAGTGGAAGGAGGAGGGATGGAGCTGAGAGAAAATGCCTGCCCAGCTCCAGCTGCTGTGCCAGGCACACAGCCCCTTCTGGGCCAGGCACACCTGGCCTTGGGCAAACAGGTGCCACTGGCCGGGCTGGGGAGCAGGAGCTGCGTGTCCAGCACTGGGAGAGGACACCGAGCCCTGCCCTGCACAGGGCTCACACCCCCTCCACAGCTCCTGAGGGAAAGCCAACGCTGCCAGGGATGCAGCCCCAGGCCAGGGATGCAGCCCCAGGACCCCATCCCAGGGATGCAGCCCCATCCCAGGGATGCAGCCCCAGGCCAGGGATGCAGCCCCATCCCAGGGATGCAGCCCCAGGACCCCATCCCAGGGATGCAGCCCCATCCCAGCTCTCTGGCACATTCCCAACGCCATCTCCAGCAGGAGCGAGGCTGGGAAGGGCCACACGGCAGCCAGGGGCCCTGCTAACCACACCCTCCAGTCCCAAAGCCCTCCCTCCACACACGGATTTCTGGGCTAATGAAGCTGGTTCCACTCAGGGCTTGTTCTCCCCACTGGTTCTGCAGGGAGCTGTGCTGGAGAGACCTCAAGATGGGAGCAGCTCTTCCAGACAAGCCGAGGGTGAAGGCAATCCCTGCTCCTTCCCCACACACACTGCAGTGGCTTTACACCCCCCACAGGTGTAAATGCAGGTAACAACCCACAGGCCTGAGCCCGTGTGAAGCACAGCCCTGTGAGAGGGATCACGAGAGCCCCCAGCAGTGTCACATCCCTGGGCACAGACACCCCAGAGCTGGGCAGGCACCTCGCCTCCACCCCAGCATTCCAACCCCAGCCTGCTCCTGCCAGGGGAGCTCCCAACTGTGCCCTGGCTCTCCAGCATGAGAAGCACCACGGCTGGCTTGTGCCTTCAGCAGGATTTTCCAAGTTCACATCACCTAATCCCACAATCAGGACCCAGCTCTGCCAGAGCAGCACTCAGTGCAGGAGCACTGGCAGAGACGTGGCCCAGCCACCTCCTGCCCCGTGTTCCTTTGCTTCCCCAGAGTCCTGGGGGGCTGGAATCTGCACGGAGAGCAGGCTCCAAACCCATTTCTGACCAGCCTAAAATCTGCTCCAGCTGCAACCATTCTGCTGAGAGCAGCCTCGTGTCCTACAGAACCCCCGACAGAGCATCCAGCCACTCTCCCCTGCAAAGAGCAAGGAATTGTCCCAAATTCAGCTGTTCTTACTCTCTCAGGAACAACAACAAACAGAGAAGCAGAGAGGGGGAAAAAAGTAACTTGTAAAAGCTGGATTAAAAAAACCCAAGCAAATAATTTAACTATTTTCCAGTAAACAAGGGTTCCTTCAAAAATCCCTGAAGAACAGGGTTTGTGGGGGTGGGAAGAAAAACCTGTCTTGTGCTAAGTGGGCAGGAGGGCTGAGCCCCCCCAAAAAGGACACTGTGCTCATGTGCTGCTGTCTCATGACCAAGAGCCCTGCCCAGGCTCCAGAGCCCCCTGGATCGTGGCACAAAGCCAGTAAATTGCCAGCCACGGTGGAAAATGCCTGGAAAGGCCATGGAAAAGCAGGCTGCCATTTCAGAGGCTGCAGAGGAGCCAGCTCAAAGCCTCCCCCCATGCCAAAGGGGAACATTCAGAGCCACCAAGGTACCTGCTCACACAAAATCCACGCACAGCACTCAGGGAACATTTGTAATGGCTCTGCAAGGTCTGGAGCCAGCAGTGTCACCCCAGGACAGGCAGTGTCACCCCAGGACAGGCAGTGTCCCCTGCCAGGCTTGCAGAATTTAAGACCCTCATTCCCAAGCACTTGGAGCCCGGAGGTCACTTTGCTGCTCGTGAAACAACTTTTCTGGGAGTGCAAAGTGGTTGAAAGGACAGAAGTGCCACCAGTTCTGGCTGTGGCACCCTGCACAGTGTAGCCAGACAGCTCCTAGTGGCACACCACAACCCAAAACTTTGTCAACAGAGCCGGATCCAAAATCCCAGTGTCTGGAAATATGTGGGGTCTGAGCCTGAGACCCTCAGAAGGAGGAGACAGAGCATGCTGCCCTCTCCTGCAGTGCTGGAAGGACCTCTCCAGGCACAGAGTGGGATTCAGAAACACAGCCCTGACCCTGCCACTCCTCGGGGCTGCAGCTCACAGCCCGCTGTCCCTACCTGGACACCTCCAGGGGATGTCACTGCCCTGGCAGCCACTCCATGAGGCACACACCACGAGCTCTCCATGGCACAGCTGAGCTGCACTAAGCCACACAGGGAATCCAACCCAACACCTTGCAAATAAACCGGAGTCGGGCTGGAGCCCTGCCCAGGGCTGCTGCTCTCCAGGGAGGTCCTCCCATCCCGGACGGAGCGTCCAGCACCCTCTGAGACCCCACAGAGGCCCCTGGGGAGCAGAGGCCGTGTTTACCTTGCCACCTCCGGGCTGGTGCTTCAGGTTGTCGGTGGAGCCGATTTTGGACTTGACGTTTTTCAGGTCGGGCATGGGCGCGGCCGACGGCTGGATGCGGGTCTTGGCAGAGGCGGGAGATTTCGGGGGGGTGCGAACCACTGCCACCTTCTTGGGCTCCCTGGCTGGTGGGGTGGGCAGAGAGGGGGTGCGGGAACGGCTGCCTGGAGTCCCGGGGGAGCCGGGACTGCTGTAACCGCTTCTGTCTCCAGACTTTGGCTGCTCACCTGGAGTTTGCAGACAGGACAGCTCGGGTCAGAAGCCCTCCCCTGCTCCTGCCGCCCGTGGGGCCGCTCTGCCTCGCCCCACAGCCCACCCGCTATCCCAGTGCACGGGGAGGGTGGTGGCTGCACTTTCTTCTACTCCATTTTGAAGGAAAAACTGTGATTTAAAAGCAATTTCCTAATATCCCAGAAGGAAGATGGTCTCCATTGCCTGGATCATCAGTAAGAATTCCCCACCCGAGCGTGGCATGACGAATTACAGACAAAAGACACTCAGAACCACTTTTCTATTAGAAATTTGGAAGCACTTTCACGACATTATTTTCTGTAATTAACTAAGGCTGATCGCTGAGCAGCTTAGCACTGTCCCCAGTTTGAAAAGGAAATGAAAGAAGAAAAGAAGACCCTTGAACATCACCTTTCTCAGTCTTTGCTGCTGCAGGAGGTGGTTTTTTCTGCTCCTTTCTGCCTGTTTAGTGAATGAGAAAGATGCTTAAACATAATAAAGCTGGAGAATTAATTGATTTAAGGTTTTATGCAGCTCTGGTTAAGTATGAAATATATGTATATATCCACTGAAATGCACCATTTTAATGGATATTCACAATGCCTGATGCTTTCTGGGGTTTTCTTCTCTGAGCATAATGGGCTAATCTCCATTCCTGTACTCGAAGAATTGATCCTCTTGCCCCTGGTCTTTGTGAAATATCATCAGAGAGAAAACGTGTAGATGGATTAAAAAAATGGAGCTGCCTAAATCTTCCAAATTTGAGGGAATCCCACAGGATAAAGCAACTGGCCTCTCCTACACCCTGGAGACTGTATGAACACAGGGGACTGAGCAGCACCTGGAAAGGCTCGATTCAGAGGGAACGTCCCTGGCTCTGCACCACGAGCTCCAGGAGAGCGCTGAGTTTGCTCATGGACCCCCTGGAAGCACCCAGCAGCACCACCCCGTCACCAGCACGCGGCTCCCCCCGTCACCTACCGGAGCTGGGAGGGGTCTTGGGGGCCGTGGGGGTCTTGGCCGGGATGCGGGTGGCGTTGGTGGAGTTCCTCTGCGCCTGCCCCGCGCGCGCCGCGCCCGTCTTGGAGCCGGCCCTCGCCTCGGGGCCCTGCGGACACAGCGGGCACTCAGGGACAGGCTGCCACCCTCAGAGCACAGCAGAGCTCCCACTTTGCCCACGGGGTTCCCACACCTGTTCACACCTCGTGTCCCATCCCAGAGCCTGGGCACAGCCACTCCCGGGCTGACCTTTCCCGGGGGAGCCCTTGGCTTCAGCTGCACCATTCACTGCACGCTCACACCTGGTTTAGCCACACCTCTCTTCTCTAAATTTCATCCTTTGGTTTCCCCTGTTCTGCCAAAATTTTGTACAGAAGATAAACTAATCCCAACATCTGTGACTGGCGCAGGGTGCCCAGAGCAGCTGTGGCTCCCCTGGATCCCTGGCAGTGCCCAAGGCCAGGCTGGACATCGGGGCTTGGAGCACCCTGGGACAGTGGGAGGTGTCCCTGCCATGGCAGGGGTGGCGCTGGGTGGGGTTCGAGGTCATTTCCACCCAAAACATTCCAGGACTCTATGGCTCTGTGTGAGCTGCACTCCCTGTACTTTCCCTCGCCACGGGTGTATTTATGTGACCGAATGCCACAAAGGCAAAAAGCTCAGAGGTTCTGTTCACCCCGCAGGTTTGGCCATGGGTGTGTCGCATTCCCTGCTCTGCTGCAGCAGCCGCAGCTCTGGCACAGCCCGTGTGCTGCACACCGAGGAAGGGCTCGGCTGGCCCCGGCCACGCCGGGGAGCGGCTCAGAGGCGGCAGCAAGGAGCCCTCTGTGCCCCTGTGCTGCTCCTGCCCTCGCCAAAGCCGCAGCCAGGCCCGGCTTCACCGGGCAGGCGAAGGGGAGGCGCATCCCCCCCTCTCCGGGACGGGCAGGGCTGGGCCAAGGCCGGCTCTGCCCCCGCCCAGGTGCTGCCCTTACCTGGGCTCGCGGCCCCGGCGCAGGGTTCGGAGGGGCTGCGAGCAGAGGGGGGGCCGGGGGGAGCGGGGGATTTCTTGGACGTGGAAACGAAAGGAAACGGGAACAAACCCAAAACCAAAATCAGCACGGAGGGAGGGAAACAAAACGGGATCGGTGACATCAAACAGGAGTAGAAGGTGCAATACAGAGCTGGGTGTGGGGCAGGCGGCGGCTGGGACTGCGGGAAGTGCACAGAGAAATAACCAATTTCAGTGCTTGAAAATAATGCTATTCCTCATCTTTAACTCTGCACCCACTGAATTCCCCTTCTGCTTGTCCATTACCCCGCTCAGGCACTAACCAGGATAATGGCCGGCTAAGATAAACCTCCTCCAAACTACCAGTTGTGTTCAACTTCTGGAATTCACCCATTATTAAACTCTGTTTCTCACCCAGAACACAATACAGCACCTTTTTGGGGGATTACCCTGTGAAAGCCAGGAGCTGGATTTGATTATACTTGTGGATCCCTTCCAACTCAGGATATTCTATGATCTTCAAGGCCTAGATTATTTAATGTAATGTTTTAATTGCATATTTTGCTCTTTTCACAGTTATGCTTGTCCCCAGTGCAGTTTTGAGTCTGCCCCAAGGTCAGCTGCTGCTTTCCAGTCCGGGGCTGAGCAAATGATTTCTCCAGCCTCCCACCCAACCCCATGAGCCACGTGTTTGATTTAGATTTGGACCATTTCCTCACCCTCAAAGAACCCATGGATTGCACCATCCAAACCCGAGGGAGGGAAGAAAAAATAAAAACACACTTGAAAACAAATGGAAAAATGGAACATAATGGGAAGATTTCCTAAGAGGCACAAGAGCAGGCCAGGAGGGCAGGAGAGGAGCCAGGAACATGGACAGGTGTCAGCCCTGGTTTTGTTTTTCAGCTTACCTTGGGTTTCTTTTCATCAGCTTCGGTCCCTTCCTTGTCAACACGACCTGACAGATGGAAATACACAGTTACATCTCTTGGGACTGGTCATGAACTCCAGGGATGACAACACACTGCTGGGGGATGTTCCCTGTCCCTGCTCTCCCTTAAAACCCAATATTGTTCTTAGAAATATGACAAAGTCACCATTTCTTGCAGAAACCCTTCCACCACTCCATAAACACATTCCTTCTGTGTTAGCAGATGATCCTGTGTTAGTCAGCACTGGAGACCAGACACACCAGCGAGGTTTGTGAGAGAAATGTGAGAGCATTTTGCCCAGATTTCCACCCAGTTCCTGCAGGATCCATCCAGTCCAGGACAGAAAGTTCCCTTCAACCCTAAACACGAATTTCTGAAACACCCACTTGTTCTAACAATCATATAAATAGAGACTCAAATTGAAGGAAGCCCCAATCCAGCAGCACTGTGATCTCACTTAAGGGGGTTGTTCAGTTGGCTTTACAGAGCACTTTTATCCCTGACTGTTGTTAATTCCCATCTCTCCTGCCAGGCTGCTCTCTGCCCCCCAGCACAGTGCCCCTTCCACCTGGGTCAGTCTAATTAGGAGATTAGAAATGGGGAGGAAAGAAAGTTTGTACTACAAGGCACTCATACAAAGCCCTTTTCAGCTAATTGGGAGGAGGAGCTGCTGATATTCTCCCCAGTGTTTGGAAACTCGTCCTGGGGGATCAGCCCTTTCCTGCTGACATGGACAATGCTGTTAATCCAGCACTGACCCATCCCAGAGCTGCTGGATGCACCACCCCTCCCAACTTCAGTTAAACTGCACACTGGAGCAAGGCTGGAGCCAAACAGCCACCAAGTATCTCTGTCTTTGAAGGGGAAGACCATTAAATAATTAAACTTTGCCTACTGGATCAGAAGCTGGCTGGCTCTGGGCAGTGCCTCCCCACCCTGCCGGTGTTCCAGGCTCCAGTCAAGCCATGCCAGTGCCCTGCTGCTCACGTGCAAAGCTTCCCTCTGCTGATCCCAGAGGGAACAACCAGAAATGTGTTATGAGCTTTAGCTCCAGTGGAAAAAGCTCCATCAACAATTTCTTCCTTAAGCCCCACGCAGCGAAGAGTTCCTGAGCAAACCAGAGCAGCGTTCCCAGGCTATGGGAGCAGCCAAGGCAGCCTTTGGAAGGTGGATCTGGGGGAAAAGGCAGAGCTTCCCCCAGGACAGACCCTGGAGAGCCAGAGCTGAGGTACAGCACGGTGAGGCACCAACGTGTGTCTGCTGCCCTGGCTTCTCAACACAGCTCACAGCACCACCTGCCTTTGGCCACTGAGCCATTGCTGAGCTGGGCCCTGGGGCATTCCTGAACCCAGGAGAGGTGGAAAACAGAGGGGAAAGGTCTAAGGGATGCTGGTGCATTCAGTGGTGAACTCAAACCTTTACCCAGGGCTGCCCTCCCAGCCCAGCCCAGCCCCACACACTGTTTAGATGCCTCCAGACAGACAGGCAGCTCCTGCTGAGTCCCCAAAGCCAGCACTGTGCTGGCACACCCAGGGACACCTCATCCAGAGCTGGGGTGGCAGCAGGATGCTTTGGAAGAGCAATGGACATGCCTGGCAGTGGGGAAAGGCCCTGCTGGCTGCAGACCGTGCCTCCAGCAGCAGCCACTGGCGGATATTTAAGGGGAAAGTACAAGAAACAGGATCAACGTGGGGGCTTCTCCATGGTGAGACCTGCCATCCTTGCCTTTCTCCTCCTCCCTCCTCCTTAGGAAAGCCAATTCCAAGAGTTATTGGATCAGACATGCAAACCAGATGGCACGTGTCCTGCTGGAACCAGCTGCACACGCCAGGTTAGCCCCTCCAACATGCCAGAGCCTGTCCAGCCGGTCCTGTCTTCTCTGGGCAGGGGCCAGGTGGGAGTCAAGGCACCCACCCAGCAGATCCAAGGAAATCAAAACAGAAACAGGTGAAAAAAGCATGATTAGGAACACGCCAGCACCATGCAAGGGACGCAGAACTGCGGAGCAAGGGCCTGGCAATCCAATCCAGGATTAAATAAAGAGGGAGGGGCAGGGAGGGAGCAGCAGTGGATCAGTCACAGCACAGGTCCAGGCCATTTCCAAGCAGCAGGAGTCGAGTGGCAGCAAGCTGTGGTGCTGGATCAGGCAGCCTGTTGGGAGCCCAGTGGGAGCACACACCTTTGAGGAGAGGGACACGAGTGGCCTTGTCTGCAGCCAGGCCACTGGGCTTCCTCCTGGGCGTCCGGCGGCCCCCTGCCCCTGGCACAGCATCTTCTGAGGGAGCATCTTTGTCCTTCCCATCATCTTCTGCCTCAACAGGGACTTTGGCTGTTTCCAGCACGGGCCCAGACTCTTCTCCCTCCTTGGGCTCAGCCTCCTTTTGGGAGACACTTTCAGAAGGCTCTGGTGGGGTGACACCTGGACCTCCTCCTCCCCCCAGAGGCTGTGGCTTCTCCTCTTGGCCCTCTCCTGCTTGATGGGACTCAGCTTCAGTCAGAGGTGCCTGTCCTGGGGAGTCTCTGAGGACACCTTTGGACTTGTTTTCTCCATCATCTTCTTCACGAGCCTCCCTGGCTGCTGCTGGACACCAGCCCTTTGCAGGTCCCAGTGAAACTCGCTGATCCACGAGGGAAGGCAAACCCTGCTCAGAGGTTTCATCAACATCCCGGTCCTCATCCCTCTCCCGTCCGCTGGAATCCTCCTTTAAGGGGGCTCTGGCACACAGGGGAGATGGTCCATCTTTACTGTCACCTGGGCCCCCTGCTCCTGCCAGAGCCACCTCTGGCTCCTCGCCGGCGCCTTCTGTGCCTCCCTGATCCCACAACTCACAGCTGCCTCCGGGGCCTTGGTACATGTCCAGGGGGATGGGGATGGTGACCTGGATCCTGGTGGGAGCCGCTGCCGGAGCCTTCCCGTCCCGCGGCGGCGGCTGAAGCCCCGCTCCCTGCTCTGGGGGCTGGCTGGCACTTTGTGCTGCCTCTCCCACACGCCCCCGAGGGCCAGGCTGGAGCTTCGGGGAGCCCAGCTCGCCTGGAGGTGAAGACGTGGGGTATGAAGCATGGGCAAGAAATTAGCACAGGCATGTCAAACATCACACAGCTGAGAGACTCGGGATTTCTGCTGGCAATGAAAGCGAGTCCCACCCACCCCACTGGACAGACAACTCGCTCCTCAGTGGCTTCTGCCTTTCAAGAAACTCTGGTCCCCACGGGAATCAGGAACAGCAACAGCCACAGCACGTGGGAGACCAGACTCCTGCCTGGACCTGGCTCAGAGCTGGCCTGGTTCACCCCGCACTCCAGGAGCTGGTTGAGCTGTAGAGGCTTCCAGAAGCCAAGAACATTCCCATTTTCCCCTACACCACCACCAGACCATCAGTTTGCTGGTCAGTGTCCACCTCTTCTTGTCTCAAGGGCCTGAGCAAGGGCCAGAGCTCTGTCCTCCTTCCTGACCTCTCGGAATCCCTGCTGGCCTCCTCTGCCCTCAGGAGGTGTTCAGGCACACCCAGCACTGGCTGCAGAGCCCAAACCACCTCAGCTTTGCTCTCTGATCATTCCCACTGCCCAGGAGTTGGGAAGAGCACTCCCCTGCCGTGCCAGAGCAGGGAAAGGACTGTGGCTGTAGCCACAGGGCCACTGCAAGGCTCACTGCAGCTCCAGGGCTGCTGCTTTGCCACCCTTTGGGCTGAGAGACACTGGAACCCCAGAACCTGAGGCCACAGAGACAAAGATATGTCTGTCCCTCTCTCCTTTTCTGGCCTGTGTGTGTAAAAGAGGGGATTCTGTTCTGTCACTGATCTGTGCATGACAGTTTCAGTTCCAGTTTTCAGTTCCACCCAACAACTGCTGGATGAAGCCAGATCTTCTAGTTGAGCTGCAGCTTTTCTGTTGGAAATCCCTTCAGCTGAAGGAAAGATGCCCTGAGCAATGGAGAATGCACCTGGACAGGGGTCCATTGCTTGAGAGCCAACCAGCCCAGTAAGAATGTGCTTCTTGTATCATGAACTGGTTCAGCTTCAAAGATTCTTTGGTCTTTTTGAGCTCTGGTCAGGTAAAGAGCCTAAACCAGAGCCCTGAGATCACAGCTGTGGCTTTGGTAGATTAACAAACAAGACTGAAACAAGCAAAGATGAAGTCAAGAGCGACTTGGTCTTTCTTCAGTGTCCTCCCCCTTTTAAGAGAATATCACAGTTAAGTGAAACAGCCACACAAAGACCTGTGATGTGACAGCTGAAAGATCCTAGGACAAGACAGAAAGGGCTTAGAAAAAATCTGGTGAGAAACAGCACCAAAATCAGGGCAGAGAGAAGAGAGAACTTCAACCCCCTCCACTAACAACCCTGATTTCTTTTTTATAGTGGTGCCACTATTTCATACATAGAAGAGATGACAGTCCAGAAAGCACTGGCCAGGCAAATAAAGGTTTTATTCTAATTGCAGGGAGCAGAGTGCACAGAATTGTGCTCATCTGTGTGTGGAAAGCAACAACAACCTGAATTCTGCCCTGAGCTGAGAAGGCAAAGACCTATTTACTTCTGTAAAAGACATGGATATCTAAATGCACTAATGGAGCCACAAGGAGCACAGACACTGCCCAGCTGAGGAATTTGTTATGTTTACTGCATAGGAAACTGCTTCACAAAATGGCTTTTCACTAAGATTTTAAACAGCACACTGAATTAGTGCTGTGGGGTGCAGTGCAGGCAGGATAGAAACATCACAGGGAGTCTCAACCCCTAAATTTGCCCCATGGAATTAAGCCAGCACTGGGGGCTTTGAAAAAATTAAGTCTGAACTGAGGAGAGTCAAGAGAAGCTTTCCAGGTAGCCAAATGGTCCCTGGATAATTTTCTGCTCATCTGAGCAGACAGATAATTAATGCTGTGAGAACACTCACTGCCCACTGTGTCTGGCTTTGTCACTCACATTCCCCAAGACTGGGATGAGGAAAAAATCCCTTCATGTTAAAGTCAGGGTATGAGTGAGTAGGTCTGAGTCCTGTTTTACACTAGAAAGACACAGCAACTAAACACTTTGCCAGCATCAAGTGTGACACACAGGGCCCTCACTGCCTCTGCTCCACCTGAGCACTTCCTCCAGCCACAGCACACCCCAGCAGCTTTCCCAGCCTGGAGAATGCCCTGGTTTTGCAACTGGACAAGCAGGCATCATGACTCTGGCCATCTGAGAGGGAAATCTGGTGCATGAGAAGCTGCAGCTCCCTGGAACATTCCAAGTGTGCATGGCCCTCCTCTGTCAGGAGCTGCAGGGAGAACTGCACAGCTGCTCTGCAGGGCAGAGCATTTCCTCACAGAAAAAACTCCCAAGCCACCACCAACCAGTTGCACACGTGGGCAGCAACAACTGGTGCCAGGGACAGACAATTCTCTCACCTTGAGTGGCATCTCCTGCAGCATGGTCCTCCAGGTTGGGAGTGGCTCCTACACCCGCCTCTTCAGCTGCTCCCAGGCCAGAGAGAAGGGGAAAAACATCATCAAAACAAGAGTTATGTTTAAGCACGTGCCTGGAGAATGAATTTGCCTCCCTGCTGAGGCTGCCCTTCAGCATGGGCAGGATCCCTGCTGTGCCACGAGCAGGGCAGTATCAGAAAGGAAATCTGCTCAGCCTGTGCTGCACAGACCACAGGAGTGTTTCAGCAACTTCCACATCCTAAATGGCAGGTTAGTACAAGCTCTTCCAGGTAGAAAACAGGCTGCTAAGGAGCAAGGAACCTCGTGGATTTATATCCCTCTTCTACCCACACCTGGCCTTTACATGGCCAGCAGCACTCCCATGAACGTCTCTTACCTGAGCTCACCTTCTCGGTGTCTGTGACCAACCTGTGAACCCTGCCAAGGCTGTGTGAGACCAGTAATTCCAAGCCTGATACAAATCTAGAGAAATCCTGAACTTCAGGACTACTGGTACATCACAGAAACATGGTTTTCTTCACAGTGATGATGGTTTGTCTCCATCAGCACTTTTTCAATTTATTCTATGACTGCTTTCAAATTAGCTTAAACAATTATATTGGTATGCCACAGTTCCCTAATCAAACTAGGACTTTCTCTGTTTTCCCCACTTTTTTCCAAGCAGTTCAGGACACACTGGCTCCCTGGGACAGTCAGATCTTGCACCAGAGCCTCCGTGTTTCAGCCCAGGGCTCCACCAGCAGCTCAGGGAGTGGGTGCAGGACAGAATTTCACTGCTGTGAGTTTGTTTCAGTGTCTGGCACTGGTAGAAGCCCTTTTCCACCCACTGCCTTTCTCAGGTCCTGTCTGGTGCTTCCAGGGAAAGCCACTGGCTATGGCACAGGGGACACGTCCTCATTTCTCACACACAGACCTGCCCTCCCAGATCCTGCTCTCCCACACACAGCATTGCCACAGTCACTCCCTGCTCTGCCTCTGTAAGGCCTCATCCTTCCCTGGAAAAGCAGGCCCAGGTGCAGTGATTCCCCACAGGGCATTCAGGCTGAATCAGTCACTTCCCTTCCTCTGCATTATCCTTAGGAGCACTGCTGCAGTGGCCTGGTTTTCACCTGCCACTCCAAGGACTCCGCGAGGGCTGGGCAGAGCCGGGGCTGCAGGGCGGGCACCGAGGGCCTGCGGGCACCAGCGACCCTGGCACGGGGCAGGGGGCACCCAGGAGCCTGGAGCTGGGAGCCAAAGCCACCACAGAGACAGCAGACAGAAGGATTGTCAGATGTGGAGCAGAGAAGGAGAGAAGAAGAGGCTGCGAGTTTCCCCCGGGATGGGGAAGGCAAGAGGACAACTCCAGGTGAGGAATTATCTGGAGAAGAAGGAAGCAGCGTGGGGAACAGTGTCCCTGTGAGAGGTTTTGTGCTGTTGGCTCACAGCACCGACCAGTCCAGCTCTCTGCTCTGTCTGCATCAAGAGATGAAGCTGCACCTTGGTCTCCCTCACCTGTGGTTCCTTCTGGGATCTCCCCGTGCTGTTCCACACCACCCTGATCCTCGTGGTCTCCTTCCTCCACTAAAGGTGCTGTGACATCTGAAAAACAACACAGCTTTCACACAGCTGTTGAGAGGCAAAGCCCTCTGGAGGCCAGGATGTGCCAGAAAGAAGAACTTTGTGCTCAGAGAAGCACTCAGCTCCCTCCCTTGAGCCACTTGGAGCTTGTGGAGGGAGCACGATGCAGCAAAGCCAGAACCACAGAAACACCATGAGCTGCCCCTGCCACACAGTGTGCACAACGTGCTCCCTATGCTTCTGAAGGCTTTGCCTTTCTGTCCAAAAATCCACCACTAAAAGCAGCCACTGGTGCCTGAGGCACAGGCACAGCAATCCTGCACAGGGAGAGGCTGGAGCAGGACAGCACAGCTCCCAGGGGACACCTCCACAGAGCACCCCAGCGTGGCTGCATCGTGCTCTGGGACAGAGGGACACCTGCCCCACCTACCAGAGGCTGTCTGCTCATCCTGACAGTCCAGGTCCATCTGGGAAGCAGGATAATATCCCCTCCTCACCAGATAGGTTTTATGTCCTGATTTCCTGAGGCACTTTCCAGACAATCACTCAGCCCACACCTGGAGCAGGACAGAGCTGGCACTGCTCAGCTTCTTCCTTCCTTTTGCAAGCTAAAGCCTCTACCTCAAGTCTCCAAAGGCAGATACTTGGGATTGAAGCAGCCAGAGGAAGGCAAAAAGTGAAGACAATTACAATAGTGAACAAGTCTCTGGACCACTCTGGAATTAGCCTTTCTACCCACAAGGCTTTCAGGCCTTGGGGAGCACAGTGACTCAAACCTGATCACACAGCACAGGACTGCTCCTGCCTGCACTACCAGCACCTTGCAGTGCCCCTGTGGAGTCTGCAGGAAACAAACCACAAGCAACTTCCTGAGGTGTAATGAACAATTCCCCTTTCTTGCTTTCCAGCCCACTCTGCACCTTTAGAGCTCGTTATTATCTCATTCTGCAGCATGGCAAACACCACTGGTGAGGAGACTAACGAAGAGCATCTTCTCCTGCTGAGAAAGCCCACCAGGACAGGGCACAGGGAGTCTGTGGCGAGGTTACCACGACCCCATCCATCATGGTTTCAAAGCAGAAAGTCAAAGAGCTCCCACCTTCCGTAGTTGGGGTGCTCTTAGCGTCAGATGTTTCAGAAACAGGCTCATCCGATCCATCATCGACTGGTATCTGAAGGGGATAGCCTGGAAAACATTCAGATACTTACAGCAAGTCCTTGGCTATGAACTGGGGCCTGGGGGTTACCAGCTCTGATTGCCCAGATCCGCAGCAGCAAGAAGCTGCAGCTGGAGAGCAAAACCCACCTGAACTACGAGCAAGCAAAGCGTGAAAATGCCAACCAAAAGCACCGGTGTCACCAGCAAAAGGAACAAGCGGGAACCACAGCAAAGGAAAAGCCCGGTGAACCGGACAGGCAGAAACAGCAAAGCATGGCAAAGCAGGCAAGGAGATCTCAGCAAGGTAAGGAGGGAGGATGTGCAGCTTCTGTTGTCCTCTCCCTCCCAGAGCAGGCAGAGCACTCCCAGCACTGCAAACCAGCCCGTGCTGGTAACACGGTCGGTGAGGGACAATGTTCTGTGCCAAGAATGGTGGCAAAAGTCTTCTGGAAGAGCAGGGCAAGAGGCACAAGTCTCCTATCAGCAAGGGTGTGGGCAAATCAAAAAATGAGAGCTGGAAAAACTGATTTGGAAAAGAAGAAGTGAAATCCCTGGGAAGCTGTGGTGTGTGAAACAAGCTGAGAGGAGCTCTCGGACCGCGGTGCCCCAGAGCCCGGGAGGAAGGGATGCTGTGGGCTCTCTCCAGGACAGAGGCCATCCATTTAGCTGCTCTAAGAGGTGTCCAGAGCACCTCAAGAAAAGGAAATTAAGATGATGTTTACATGGAGCGTAGCCGGGAGTGAGTCCCACCAGGTTTGCTGGCGCTGTGCGGATTTCCAAGCTCAATTGTGGAGCGTGGTGGAATGAGAAAGGAAAAGCTTCTGGAGAAATGCAGGTCTGAAATATGGTGAGGAAGACTCTAGCATGGCCCAGACTCCCAGAGCTCTCTGTTCAGTTCTCCCCAGGTCCCTGTGCAGGTGAGGAAAGCAGGCAGCAAGCAGCATCCTTGAGCTGTGACCCCAAATAAAAACAGTGCCGTGTTTTCATAGCAAACTGAGGAGTGAACACAAACACACACTTGCAAAGCTGCAGCAGTGGGATCACCCTGGGTACCAGGGGTTATTCTGGACAATAACATCCAAGAGCAGCATTTTCCTGTGACTGTTGGAGCACTTGTGAGCTCCAGCTGATCCAGTGTCCTCCCCCACACATGGAAGGCTGTCCCCAAGGACCCGGACACCCACCACACTGTTCTCCCTCTCCCTGCTTAGCTCAGCTGTGGGCCAGGCAGGTCCTTCTGCCACCTCCTGGATGTGCTCACCTGATGAGAAATGTTTTTCCTGGCCAGGGGCGTGATCCTCCATCATGGTGATGTCCTGAGGCTGCTCTGCCACCTCTCAGCAAAGGTACCTGAAAAGGAGAGTAAAAACTAACAGCCATTAGGCAAAACCTGGCACAAGGGGAGCACAGGGAAGGTCTGGTCATTCCTGCACAAGCAAGAGCATGTACCAATCACTGCACCCCTCACAACAAACATACAGGCAACTCCTGCCAGCTGCATTCAAATTCCACAGATATTTAACATGTCCCAAGCAAAATGACAATCCCAGTGCACCCAGGACACTGCTCTGACAGAGTTTTACCCCAGGAGACCCCTGGGAGCAGCAGCCTAAGTGCTGACAGACTCCTGGTGCACACTCTAAACCCTGCACTTCCCAGTTTGACCAGTCTCCCAACAGATGTATTTGCAGGTGATGCTGCTGTGGGAAGGGATTCCTTCCATCCCTGTGGATACTCCCAGCAGGGATACACAGCTACCACAATACACCATCATCTTAAAATCCATTCAGAAGTGACACATGGGGGGAACCAGGACTCTCCAGAGATGGATTTGGGGCTCTTAGAGGAGAGGGTCTCCCTTGGTTGTGGCTGTGAGGGGACAGCACAAGCCCTGCTTTAACCCCTTCCTGCAGGGCTCAGAAAGCCTCACCACGGCACAGAGCAAAGCAAACAGGTCTGGGCACTGGGGTGGAGGCTGAAAGGTGCCAAATCTCAGTCGTTTTTCTGAACTGCATTGATCTGCAAAAGGAAATGAAGTCTCCAACAACCATTGGCTGTGCTGGATGGACAGACAGTGCTTTTAGCTGCCTTCCTATGAGCTGATATGATTACAGCCGTTGGCAGTGATTAATAATCAGCTATTAGTGTGGTCACATGTTTGCCATGACCGTCAGGGACCAATGAATCCAGCAGTGGAGCTCAGGTTACCAGCAGCAAGGAGGAAACTTGTGCTTCTGTCTGCTGGCAATAAATTAACTGGATGTATGGAGCCACACAAGAGAAACTCCAGGGCCAGTAACCAGATCTCTCAGCCAGCTTTTTTTAAGCCTTAGCAGGATGACTCTGCAATTTAATTACTGCCTTAGACAGCTACAAAGCCATTTGACAGGACTGGAGAACCAGGGAAGCTGGAGAACTTGCCCTGGAATGAAATCACCCATTAAATGGAGGTATAAAATAGGAAAGAGCAAAAATTAGATACTTAATTCTAACTGGTGGGCCCTAATTATTTGGACATATGGCTGCCCTCCTCCCAGTGCTCAAAGGATCATATTGATTATATCCAGGCCTCATCTGGCTGATGCTTGATATTATTTACAACACTGAAATACTAGAACATAGTGTTAACCTAGTGCAGGGGTCACAGAAGCAGCCTAGGCACAAACATGAGTGCAAAATGACACAGAAATGTGCTGCTCTGGTGTGTTTGTGTGTGTGCACCAACACAGGAGCGACCCCTCTGCCCCAAACACGTGTGGCACTGGGTACAGCAGCTTCCCCAAAGCTCTGCCCTGTCTTTGGCAGGAAATGTGGAGTGCAGAGGCAGTTCCTCCCCCTGAGCAGCAGTGATCCCCTCCCAGCCACACCGTGTTCTCTACACACCTCCCAGCAGCAGCACCTTTGCCTCCCAGCTGCACATCCAGAGCAAAACGCCCTCAAATCTGCTGGGCTGCATTTACACGAGGCTGATTCCTTGCTCTGCCTTCCTCTCTTCCTCCCATGTGTTTTTTGGAGCAGAGCTAAGTGTCTGCCCACATTTAGTCCTTTCCTGCCTCTGGACAGTAATTTCCTGGGGCAGCATCCAGAGGGGACCCCTTGTCAGAGGTTTCTCCGCTGGCTCCCCGGGCACCACCGGGCAGGGGGCAGACCCTGGGCAGGCAGGGGAGCAGCCCTGGTGCTGCAGCAGTGATTCAGCAAAGGCAGGGCTGGCTGTCACCTGCTTCCCCTGCCCAGCCAGTGCCAGGGCTTTCCAGCACAAAGGAGGGGCCGGGCTGTGCAGAGGAGCTGGGGCTGCTCAGGGCCAGGGCCAGCCCCGCTCCCACCACGGCTCAGGGGATGAGCTGGGGGGCTCAGGGGGAGGCAGCCATTAATTTTTCAGAGACAAGAGAGGAAGAGCTTTGCTGCATTTTTGTCACAGGGAAAAAGCACGACTGGAAGCCACGGAGCTCCATCAATAAAACTCTCAGTGGCAGCCTGGGAGTGCCCCAAACCCGGCTGCAGCTCCGGGGACACCCCGAGTTCACTCGGACATTTGGGATTTGGGGGTGATGCCTGGAGTGCTCTGGAGAGCAGAAGCACCTCCCAGCACTTGAAGCTCAGTGTCCTCCTGCTGCTGCTCCTGCAGAGTCCCTCTGAGGCACCGTGAGCAGCACCCGTGGTGGAGAACAAAACCCCTCCAACCAGCACGAGCCAAGGGATGGGAGGGAGGGAACCTCTCAGCCTTGCCTTGGGTTTTCATTCAGGGAATGAATTCATGTGGCCAAAGAGAATTTAAATTTTACTAAAATGGCACATTCTAGACTTGAATTCTGAAAGATGGACTGAAAATTCTGAAAGAAGTCCATAATGATAATCCTCTTTGTTTTTCCTTCTGAGTGGGGGAAGGGGAAATCCCTCTCAGGGAAAAACATAACATCAAGGGAAAAAAATGTTCTAAAATATTCTTAAAAGTGTGAAACCAGCCCCGAATTGAAGCAATGGTTTGGTGATGCATAATTAGAGCAAAGAAAGCTGCACAGAGATAAACTTGAACAGCACCCTCTGCATGGCAGATAAAGCACAAACCCTCCAAAGAACCTTATCCATCCCCCAGCAGAACTGTTCTCCTTAACCAGGGACACTATCTAAAAAGCAACAGTCTATTCCATAATTAACAGCTCCTCCAAACCCTGCATTTTCCAGACCTGAAGCCCACCTGGCAGGAGGAGAGGCCCTGGAGGAGTCACCTGGAGCTGTGCACCCGGGACCCAAAGGTTCTGTTGCCAGGAGCAGGAGGAAGAGCCCAATTTCAGCCCAGCAGCACCACCCGTGTTTGCAGCCCCAGAGCCTCAGCATCACCCAGTTTGCCCAGCAGGGGAGTTTAACTGGTGAGAGCCTGGCCAGCTCCTGCCACTGATGATCTGGCTCCAACCCCCTGCTGTGGACAGGGACACCTTCCACCAGAACAGGTGGCCCAGAGCTCCATCCAATCTGGCCTTGAATGCTTCCAAGGATCACAGAATCATGGAATGGTTTGGCTTGGAAAGGACCTCAGAGTCCATCCAGCGTCACCCCAAAGCTCCTCTTTGTGGCCAGCCCCATGTCCAGTCTGCAGCAGCAATTCCTGCCTGGACTGGGCACGGCCAGGACACCTCCACAGCCCAGTCCCCACCCTGCAGCCACTCGGGAAAACCCTGGGAAACCTCACACAACCCTCCAGCACCCTCTGATTCACAGCCCAGACTAAACCAGGCAGCCCAAACTCTTAGTCTTTTGGCAAAAAGTTTCTCTGCACCGAAAGGTAAATATACCCAGGGCTTCAAACAACGGGAAAACAACATGAAAACAACGGGAAAACAACAACGTGCCCCATTGAGCGGCAGAGCCCAGCTGCGCCGGGCGCTCAGCCTCGCCTAATCCGTGCCAGAAGCATCTTCAGCCCGGCCCGGAGGGGCCGCAGGAGCCTCCCCGGAGCCCCTCTGCCGCCGCGGGTGATGCTGACCCGGGTCAGCAACGGGGACTCACCGAGGGACACGGCCCGAGGGACACGGCTGTGCCCGGGCAGGGCAGGGCAGGCAGGGCAGGGCAGGGCAGGGCAGGCAGGGCAGGGCACAGCCTGGGCAGGGCAGAGCCTGGGCACGGCAGGGCAGGGCAGGGCAGGCAGGGTAGAGCCAGGGCAGAGCAGGCAGGGCAGGGAAGGCAGGGCAGGCAGGGCAGAGTCTGGGCAGAGCCTGGGCAGGGC
>VZRX01010833.1:25890-52024 GCA_013398075.1 Notiomystis cincta
TGCGGTAGCTGCGGGAACGGCCTCGGGGACCAGCCCTGTGGTAAAACTCCGGTGACCTTGACCTGCTCCGGAATCTACTATAAATTCTTCTTGGTGACGGTTAGAGGAAATAACAAACCCCTCCTCTGTTCCGTGTGGTCTTTTGCTGAGTTTGTAGCATGGGCCTACCTGGCTGCCCGTTTCTCACCTGTGCTCAGTGCATGGTCGGAGGTGTGACACTGGCTGGCTTCTTACAGCCTGGTCAGAGCAACGACACAGAGTTGTCTGTGTCTTAAGTACTCGTGCCTTGCATCACAGAGGCTTGCAAGCTTTCTCTGAGGTTTCTGGAGAGATTTTCAAAGGTCCACCAAGCTTCAGTGTTCTCTGCACGTTTCCAGAGCTGGGGCATTCTCGGTTTGGTCACAGTAACACTGAAACTGTGCAGGCTGGGCGTCAGCAGGTGTGTGGCTGCTCGGGCTAAAGCTTGGGCTTCTCCATTTTGTGTTTTATTTTAGCTGAGTGAGAATGTGCTCATCTATTCTTTAGGGAGCCTGTGTGTTGTGTGGCAGGTTGGCAGCATCATCCCTATAATTTTTAGCTGAGATGGCCTTCTCTTCTAGACGAAGGCATAACCTGAGCTTCTGGAGGTATGAAATGAAACAGACGATATCTCACTCTCGTACCACGTGTGTCTCTGACGAAGCGAATCCCAGGCTCAAGGGTGCTGGTAGCCTCCAGGGATCTGTTCATACCTCTGCCAAGATAGAAATAACTTAAGTAAATGTCATTTTGGTTTTGCTGCCCTGATGCAAGGTCGTCTGTGTATGGAAACCTATTTTGGTTTGAAACAGGACACTCTTTTGAAATATGTGTCCATAGTTAGCAGTGCTGTGAAGCCAAACAGGGTCTCAGTTTTGCTCATTCTGTTGCTTAAGTTCCTGTTTCCATCCCATTCAGTCACAAAGCGTAGATTTTGCAGCTGGTGCAGGGCAACTGTTTCCTATGGGATCCTGTGTGCAGGGGTGATTCCAGGCGTGCCTTCAATGGTGGTGAAATGTGACACTGAAATTCTTCCTGTTTGTGATGGTGGCCTCCAAGGCCCTGATGCTGATTGCCACTGTGGGCTCCTGTTTTTCTGATTGAAACCATGTCCTGTTCCACGCCCAGAAATAGAAAGTTGGCCGGGGCTGTGTCCGGCTCCCGCACGCGGTGGGAAGGCGGAGGGTTGGGGCAGTGCGGCTCTGGAGCAGCGCACGTTGTGCCAGCGGTGCCGCCCGCCTTCGTGCAGGGGTGCAGTGGCAAGGCCGAGCAGCCTGTCTGCTTTGGTTTGTGGGACTATTTCCCACAGACTGCAGGGACTCAGTGAGGTAGTTGGTATTTTTCTTCAAGCTTTGCCTTAGCTCATAGTTTTTTGCCTGTGGGAAGAGCAAGCCAGTGTCAAAGTGCAGGGCTTGTACTTGGAGGAAGAAACAAAAAGACCATTCTCCTTCCAAGTTCCTGGCTATTTAACTTAAGAGCTTGACCCGCTTTGCTGACAGCATGATGTTTCTGTAGCAAATACATTGAAAGGCCTGATCTGGTCATGTACCCACCAGCCCTTGAACTTGTTGAAAAGGAACACTGAGAGCAAAAAATGGTCTAGAAACTCACAATAATGCACTCATTTCTGAAAGCGGGTTCTTCTGCTGTGTATATGTCCCAGCCAGAGCCCAGCAGTGTGTGTGGTCAGTCACCTCAGTGGAGCCAGCAGAAAAGTATGCCTAGGATAAACTAATAAAGGCGGATGAGCTAACAAGGAAATGTGAGAGAATAAGTAAAAAGGATATAAACAGACAAACTTGGCGGTACTGGCAGAAGGGGAGGTGTGTGTGTGTGTGGGCATGGGCTGTGGGAAGAAGGCTATGCCAGAAACTGGCAGAGTCCCAGAAGGGCTCTCCTACAGCTAGGCATCCAGATCCCTGGGACACTGTGCCTCTGGCCTTGAGGCATGTCTGGTTCGAGGGCTGGGAAGCATTCGGGACAGGGCCAGCAGAATGATGGCTGCTTGTCCAAGAGTGCATCCTGTCCATCTCGTCCTGCAACCATCCCACACTGCTCTGCTGCTTGGGGCTGGTGCTGGCAGGATGCAGAGGGACTTCTTCTGTTAGAAACACATTCTTTCCCCACTGGCTTTGTCTGGGCGGCCCCACAGTGTTCTGAAGCTTCTTCCTGCCCCAGAGCTCACATCCTGCTTCCTTTGGCTGCTGGGGACTGGATGTGGCCCCACAGCTGAGAACTACTTCCAGGGAGCATGCTCCCAACTAATGGGAAAAACGTTCTTCTCATTGTTTTGGCCTGTTCCCAGAGTAACTGTGCAGCGAGCGGTTCGGCACAGGCAGCTTACTGCAGGATGCTGACGGGCCGTATCCTGAGCTGAGTGCTCGGCCACCGTGATGATAGGTGGGGATGCAGGTCAAACTCACGTTGCTAAAGAGAATTAAAATAACAAGCTGCCTAATAGGGATATTTATAGAATCCTGCTCCTTAATTTAATCTCCTTTTTCACTGCTTGTTTTTTTTTAATTTTTAAGTTAAAAGGTGCAATAGAAAAGAAACCAAACTTTTTTGACACTCTAGTGGAGAAGTGCAGTGTAACTAATCTCCGGAGACTCTCCTCTGACCTGGGCAGAGTTCACAAAAACATTTATCCCGGTGTGCAACTGACTGCTGCTGCTCCATATCTGTTCCGGGTGCATCCTCAGTGCCCCCCGCGCAGCAGGCAGCTGCCCAGAGCGACTGGCCCGGTGTGGCAGAGCCTGGCCGTGCTGCAGTGGCCCCAGCAGGTTTGCTCTCTGAGCAGGTGCTGTGCCTGCCATCCCTGTCAGCTGCAGGCACGGGGCAGAGGAAGGTGCTGGGCTTGCGGGGAGCTTGGCTGGCCCTTGCTGCAGCAGGAGCTGCTTGGGGCCCGTGCCGGTTGCCCTGTGCCACGGCCAGGCGGAAAGCCCCGCGCCGCCATAGAGGGGCTTTGTGTGCGCCAGCACAAAGTGAGGATTGATGCCTCTTCCCTCCCCCTGCCATGCTGAGCAGGGCTGCAAATGGCTCCCACAAAGGTGCCCTTCTTCCTTTGCTGAAGATGGGGTGCCCAGCAGGCTGAGGGAGACTGCTCTGCGGCACCATGCTGTGGGTCGGAGCACCCGTACCTCCTTCTGTGCTGGTGCTGTGGACCCCCTCGTTCCCAGCCTTGCCTAGGCTGACCTGCCAGCTGCTCCAGGTCCTGTCGGGGCAGCTGGACCTCCCTGCAGCAGGCCCCAGCATGGTGAAATGGGGCTGGGCAGCACTGAGCAGCAGGGACTTCATCAGGGTAACTTTGGTGGAGGCTGGAGGCACGGTGTGAGCAGATCTGCTTCCCTGTAGTGCAGCTGCAGCTGTGTGGGAACCTGCAGTGTTGTGTTCTTAACCATGCTGAGGAATATCATCACTTACCTGGATTTCAGTTCAGAATGGCCTAAGAGAAACTTATGTCAGCATTCATTATCTCCCAGCTCCTCCCAGTGTGTAGTAACAAGTCACCTCACTATTGAGAGTGACTAGAAGAAGTTTCAGAAAATGTTTGTGAAGAACAGATTGTAAGCTCTTTGTTAAATTCAAATTGTGTTTTGTTCCATGCTGTATGTTTAAGGTTCTGCATTATTTGTGAGGCATCCAGATGAGCTGTGGGGTCTGTCATTGCTGTGCTAATGCCTCCAGCATTCCTGCAGCAGGATCCTGTGCTCCTCTCCCACCCTGAGGACAGGGAGCCTGCTGGGAGAGGAGGGGGAGCCCCTGCAGCTCAGGCTGTGCTTACCATCATACTTCGAAGGTTTGAGCTGCTTTGGGAGCAAAGAGGGTTCACTTTGCTTTGTGTGTGCTGGACGTGTGTCTCGGTGCTAAAGCAGAGCTCTCTCCTCTGTTGGGTTCTTCAGCAGTAGTGTTTGCACCATTACTGGTCACTAGCATCTGTTGTTTTAGACTCCTCAAGTAGTCTGGCTGTTCATGTGACATTATTATTATTTACATAGGGCCCAGACTTGCTCTTTTTCATTGCCTGCAGCACGATGTTTGTTCAGACTGGGCATTGTGAAGTGTAAACCCAGGTCCCACTGGCACCAGTACTCACCTCTGCCTTTTCTAGAAGCAGTAAGTAACCAGCCATCTAAACGGCCTAGAAACGCTGGGGTTTGATTGCTCTGAGGAGGGAATTGAATTAGGCAGCTCTGGTTCACGGCTTGTGTGGCTGTACAGCAGTGATGCTTGTTTACACAAAGCACTGCCCTTTTGTCTTGGGGTGCTTGGGGGGCGGTTTCCTGGGGCTTTCCTGCCTGAAAGCCAGAGAAGATTTGCCTTCACTGGCTGCCTCTGCAGGAGACCACATGCTGAGGCAGTGGCACCTTTCCCCATCCTCCACCTCGGTTGTTTCAGTTCCCTTTCTTGTCCTCTCCTCCTGCTTCCTGCAGCAGCATTCCTCCGAAATTAGTTGGTCTTACCTGCTTCTGTCCCTTTTGCATATCTCCCTCCCTTGATGTTCTTGGTGATGTGTCTCTTCTGGAAGATGCTCAGGCCTCCTGAAGGCCTCTCTGCTTTGCCCAGCCCACCCTGTGCTTCCTCTGTGTTCCCTGGTGTTGAGGCTCCCTGCAGCCAGTGCGGTTCTGCATCCAGCGCCAGAGACATCTGTGCTGCTCCTTGAAAACGGTCTGGCTGAGGGGGTGTGATGGGACTGACGACTCATGGGGGAACCCCCAGCATGTCTTAACACCCATAATGGATGGGGAACCTCCCTCTAAAGCCATTAGGAGCAGATTTCTTGCTGTTCAAAATGACAGAGCTGCTTCAACCAGCCTGACTTGGGGATGAAATTTGTTCTCTTCTTGGGAGGGAAGGGACTGAGCTTTGGTTTTCCTGTCATTGGTAGATGGAGACCAGCCCATGGAAGCAACAAAATGAGTGTCAGAGGCTGCCAGCCAAAATTTCAAACCTATTTGGCATTGCACAAGTGTACCCTCTTATCAAAAGCAAATGAAAGTGCAGAAGGTGTGTCTGGCCTAATCCTTTGTTTACCTTGGCCGTCTGTAGTGTGTCAGCACAGGCACTGTGGCATGCATGTGTGCTCTTGGTTCTCTGGCTTCTGTTGGGGTGTGCTGCCCAGCAGCCCTTTAATTCTGCTCCTTTCTTCCAGGATCAGTCCATAATGCCTGAGGTGCGAGACCTCACTGATGCCCTGCCCGACCTGCCGATGGATCCCATCACAGGCGTCGGTGTGGTCGCCTCCAGGAGCCGAGCACCGACTGGATACGATGTTGTAAGTAGAGCTGTTGGAGCTGCTGCAGTTAATGCTTTGGTTCTGCACTAAGGAGGCTTTACTTCGTTGGGAACAGCATCTCTTCCAGAGAGAACTTGGCAAATGAGGAGTCATTTGGTAGCCAGCTGCCCACCTTTCAGCCTACAGCACTTACTGCTTTCCTTCAGCAGAGGGTTGTGGGTGCAAATGTGCCACTTCACTTTGCCACTCCACAGGATCTTAGTTTCCTGGAGGAGGGCTTTGCAGAAATAGCTGGCCACTGCGGCAAGCAAATTTAATAATCCTGGTAGCATTCTTCCTGAAGGAGTCCTAGGTATTGTACAAATTATATCTCTAAATAAATGGATCCCGCATCAGTTGTTTAATCCCACATATCAGCACTGCACAGTGATGATGAGAAGCTCCAGAATGGGAATCAAAGAGTTTTGCATCCAGCTGAAATTGCAAGGATAATTTTGATGGGCAGAATGAAAACCTCTAAACTAAGATTCGGCAGGAGACTGGCAGCAGGGAAAGTCAGCTGGATACAGCAGAGATGAATGTGTGAATAGATAAAGAGAGGTCACTGTTCAACAGCTGCTTGTTCCTTGGATTAGTTGCTGTGTAACCAACAGCAGGATGTTTTTACTCATAGATTAGCATCTCAAACGGTGAAATATAAAGTACTGACCTTGCAGAGATCTATAGAGAAAGATTTGGCCTGTAGTTCATGTGCTTGCCTTTCTCTGTGTCCTGCTCCAAGTGTGCTACATCACACCTTGGGCTTCCAGAGCTGCACAGCTTGCACGGTGGGACTGGAAGCCAGCTGACTTGAGGCTTTGCTTGCACCTCTTCATCTCTGGATCATTGCATACCTTGTTCAGTGTGAAGAAAGAAAATGGATCAGGCTGAAGTAAGGACAGAGGGGGGGGGAATTGTGAAAAGGCTCTTTAAAGACCTAGGAGGTTTTTATATTTACTGTGTTTTTTCAAGTGCTCATTACCTGTGTGAGCCAGGCTGTGTAATTAGCTGCTTGCCCTGATAAAGAAGCACGGGACAGTGTGAGACTTGTGATAACAGAATTGCATTTTGCCTAAATGGCTGGGCAGAGAGAGGCTCACCCCAGATAGCCTGTCTGTGGCTTAATGGGCAGTTGCAGCGCTAACGCGGTTTAAACTAAACAAGATAAAAGAGTCTTCCTGTAGCTTAATCCAATTATGGTGGTGGTGTAATGCTGGTGAATGTGGGTCGCTGTCTCCTCAGGGCACAGTGAGGAGCTGCCTTTGCTCTGGTTCTGCCGCCTCACTGTTCACAAGGAGCACTGTCTGCCCTTGGAGCAGGCCGTGGGGCAGTGCCTGCTGTCTGCTGTCCTTCCCCAGCACGGCTGCCACACACTCACCACGTCAGCCAGCAGTGTCCCTGGGTGCTGCCAGACACCCTTGGTGTCCTGTCCCCTGTGCAGCACCTGCTGTCAAGGGGCTGTGCTGGGTGCCACGCCGATGTGACAGGGGACAGTGACATTCAGGAGTGTGCTACTCTTGCCTGGGTGTTTGTGAAGGTGGCTCATCTGTGAGTCAGTGCACTGGAGCAGTGTGTGGTATGCTGGGTTGTCCCTTCCCCACGACTTCTCTGGAACCTGCTCTGGCCCAGCTACAAGTGTGAAGCTAAGTGTGCACAAGTGCACTGCTCAGTGCAGCAGAGGAGTTGTGTTCAGGCACAGCTCTACTTTGAGAGCTGCTGGGGCTTCTCCATGCTTGCAGGAGCCCAGCAGGTGATGCAAGAAGTTTCCTGTTCATACTGCTCTGTTTTCTTTCCCCATGAGTTTTCTGACAAGTTCATTCATGCTTGCATTTTCCAGGCTTCGAAAAGTCTTCAGGGGGATGATGTGAAGGCAGAGCACAACATTCAGGCTGTGTCATGTGCAACTGTTGCATTTTGGCAACTAGGATTAGATATGCATTTGATTGATGCATTAGAATGGCAGGGCTTTTCATAAAAAAGAGTCTGTTTGGAGGTGTTTTGATTAGGTTGGACTGTGGCAGTGCCAGGCCTCCCTCCAGAGGGGCAGCAGTGCCAGCGCAGGGGCCCTTCAGATGCCTCGGCTGTGATCCAGCTGTGCCCTGTCAGTGAGTGGTAGATGAGAGCGACTGAAGTGACGTACAACCACCTCAAAAATGTGTTATTTTTGTAAGTTGTCAAGTTCCCTAAGCTTACAGAAGTTAGATAAAAAGTGCATTTGATAGCAAGTTGTAGCACCAGTTTTGCAGTTTAATCTGTCATTGCCTGTTAATTTTTGGGCATCTTAAGAAAACTGGCTAGCACAAAGCTTAATTGAAATGAACCGTATCGATTAAGAAAGTGATGAAATTTGGGTCTAGTCCTTCTAACTTTCTCACAAGGTTTGGAGTTGGAGGTGACCATCCCTATATGCCAGCAGTTTTCCCAAGCAGACTGTTTCCTGAATATCTTTTCACCAGGACTGACTTACCCATTGGGGAGGGAGATGTGTGTAGATTTTACATATTTGTAAACTAGCAGTTCAGGAAAGATTTGAATTCTAGGCATTCAAATAAGCAAAAAATTTCACCAAAATCCTATTCTAAAATGTGTCTGTTTAAAAATCAGGCATGTTTCTTTGCAGAGGCCTGAACACAAAAGCTGTGTGTGTTGTACAATGGCTTGAGCTGAACTGGGGCTTGTGAACAGCAGTTGCCAAAATTCGGGGAGCAGTCAGTGCACTTTGTTGCTTTGATCAGATCGTAAACACTTGTCTCTCTGCTACACTTGGAATAATTGGAGGCCTTGTCAGCACAGAGTTGTTGCTTCCTGCACCCGGTGCAGTCTCTGCTCAGCTAAACATGGGTGCAGAAGTGGCAAGTGTCAGCGCTTTGTTATCAGGCTGCTCTGGGGCCAAGGGCTCATTCGTATGATTACAAGAGCTGCAGTGGAGCAGTTTCCCCATCTGAGAGGCATTAGGCAGAAGTTCAGCTGTGCTTCTTTGGAGCTTCAGACAGTGCTGGAGTCTCCTGTTGGAGACGTCAGTTGGGTGTTAGTCTGATGGAGTAATCTTGTTTCTGCTACCCTTCTCCTTGTGTTTGCCTTCTTGCCTCCTCTCTTACTCGACAACAAATGTTTTGGGGCCAGCTTGCTCTGTGAGCGCTCAGCTGCTGAGAGAAGAGCCCTTCCCCAGAGCATGGTGTTGCCTCCTGCCCACTCCTTGAACCAGCTCGAAGTGAGATTTTCTCCTGCACATCATGCTGTCTCTCCTGTGGAGGGTCCAGAGTCTGTTTCCTTACCACCAGCTTGTGCCATCAGTTTGGCTGGATGCGGGGTGGCACTCGAAAGGGACATTGCGGGGTCTGTCCTTGCATGCCACACTGCCTCTAAAATCCACCAGTGACCAGGGATTCCCCCACCTGCTGGAAGCAGCTTTTAGACCTGGGAGCCAGCACTCCTTGATGGCTTTCCATGAAAATAGTCCCATTTGTGTTCTGTCTTCACAGACCCTCCCAGCATGCCCAGTGTGCCCTTGCATGTAGGATGGTAATGAATGCCTCGATGTGCTGACTTTTCCAAACTATTGTTTGGAGACTGTAACTGAAGTTGCAGTTTCCTCATTAGAGTAGCCTTTGTCAGAGCATCTTTAATCAAGGGTCTCCTGAGACACAGTATTTTTAGAACTTCTTTTTATACCTCCTCTTGAAAGTTCTTTGCACTGCACCTTGTGAAGAAACTAATGAGATGCTGTGAAAGTTTGGGCTGCTGTTAATTAGGAGAGGTCTGAGGAAGAAGTACTGCACATGTATTAAGTTTATCTTGGCTCACATGTCTCTTCTCTCCCTCTGTCTCTTCTTTGCAGGTTGCACAAACAGCAGATGGCTTGGATGCTGACCTGTGGAAAGATGGCTTATTTAAATCCAAGGTCACACGGTACCTGTGCTTCACCAGATCATTTTCAAAAGAAAATGTAAGTCCGTTTGCTGAGTGTCTGCATGATTTGCATCTGTGCCTGGTATACTCTTAACCATAAGATGATTCATTTTATGGAGCCAATTATAATTCAAGCAGGCGTTTCACTGAGTTTGGGTGAGTAAGGAGGCAAACTGCAATGGCAGGATATTTGCATTTTGTCTATGTTTCTCAGGGAAAGAAATTGCTGACAGAATCTTTTGCCATAAAAGAAGTACAAAAGGGAATGTTTGCATTTCAGCAGCCTCTCAAACTCATTTCCTGCTGCAGCAATGGGTGCTGCACACTCATGGTCCTGATTGATTTCTAACCCAAATTCCTCAAGAAACAAATAACCCAGGTAGTGTTGGTAAAGGAAAGGTTGGTTTCCGATCCAGGGGCATCACAGATATTTTGTTGCAGGATTAGCTTGCTTTCTTTGTTGGTTTTGGTGGTGATCCTTGAAAATGCGCCCACATTGTGCATATGCTACCACATTCTTGTAATCTGGTCTGACTATTAAGTATAAGTTGCTTCGTGATTAGAGGCAGTTGTCTGCCCACACTTTCTGTGGAGGAGAGGAGACTGTGTGCAGCAAGAGCTTCATGCTTTCTGCTGTGGTTTTGGTTGAGGCTACTGTGAAAACTTTTTTCTGGAGGAACTGTTGACTTCTGCAATGAATGCACTCCATCTAGTGGGTAATCCTGCTTTTGGTCATGCTTTGGATATTCACGGCGACTCAATTGGCAGGGTCTGGAAGTACCATTTTGTACTTGTGCTTTCACTGTGATGGGAGCAGAAAAGTGATGGCAGCTTCAGGGGCTGCTCACGGGTCCTAGCAGGAGAGCTGGAGGTTGCCAGTTCCCAGCATTTGACCTTTATTCCATCCGTTTCCCTGCCTGCCTCTAGATTAAAGTGAAGCTCCAGAGCAATGGGAAATATCACTTCCTGGAGTGGATGGACAATAATTGTGCTTTTCATCCCGGAGTAGGTACAGTTGCAGGAATAGACAGGGAGGCTATTAAATAGGTTTGTGCTGATTTGAATATTAGGTTTATCTGTGGCTACCTGAAATGTGAAGTTGTCAAAAATAATTACAGGACAGTAGCAGCTGCTGGCTGCAGAGATGGTGTAAATACCCTCAGCTGGTGCCTGTTGGACTTTTGGCAGGAACCCTGGGCTCGGCATAGTTTGGGAGTACCTTCTTCATATTGATGAGGCATGAATTAAAGCAAAAGCTTCCCCTTCCCTCAGTCCTCTTGGCCACATGGGATATATTGTGTGCTTCCCTGTTGGGGGCATCTGGGGGCTAAGGGGCCTCAGTTCCCTCATCTGGGAGGAAAGGTGGTAGGAGGCTGCTCTCTCTCCCCTGGATGCCGATGTGTCACTGCACTTTGGGTTGGAAATTTTACCATCCGGGGATTTCTTTTGCATTTAGAAAAACACTGGGAGCTCTCCTCTCCTGAAGAACATGTTGTAGTTAGTAGAGTTACTGGACTTCAGATATCTGGGTTAGAGCAGAGTCAGTCTGCAGTGCCTGTTTAGCATAATCATCATTCTCAACAGTTCGCAGTATCTGGCAGTTATAAGGACATTGCTGTATCTGAGTGTGGGGAGGCCCTGGATGGTGGGTTCACAAACAGGGGGCTTTGTCCCCTTTTCTCCTGTGCACATGGCAGAGCTGACTCCCAGGGTTCCAGCAGCTAACGAGCTCATTGGAGACACCTCTCCTACCTGTCTGCTGTTGATGGAGGAGTGATCAGTGGTTCAGCAGAAAGTTGCCACTGGTGTAACATACAGACAGCTTAAATAAATAAAACCTGAAAGATGAATCAGAAGCAACTACTTCATCTGCTGTTTGCATTGCCAGGACCATGCTAACTGACACATTCAGGCTTGGCAGCATTGCTTGCTCCAGGATGGCCTGGACATGGGCATCAGAGGCATGTGGGGGCTGCCTGGCTTCAATCTCTTCACATGAGCAGAGGATGTGTGCCACACTTGTGTCTGGTGGGACAGGGCTGCAGGCATGCTGGCCCTTCTGGTGGGGAGCTGACCATAAAATGCAGGACCTCCCAAAAATTAGCTCAGACTGGACCTCCCCTTATTTCAGAGCATGCAAATTTAAATGTTTTGTTAGTAGTTCAGTGAAATAATCAGAGAGTACAGATTTGTCTGAAAAAGCCTTGCCAGATAAAAACCAAAGGAGGTACTTAGCAACCAGTAACAGTAAAACTCACTCATATGGTTTGATGGCTTGGAATAAGATTTTAATTGTTCTGTGTTGTGTTTCTGTTTATAAAGGCTGTGCAGTACCTAAAATATGTTCTTCTTTCATATGTAACCCCAGATTATTGGCAGCAGTACTGGTTTCATCCAAAACTGCAAAGAAAATCTGGTCTCTAAACCATTGTGGAGGCTGTCACTGAATTGAGCTCTGAGCTCTTCAAGCCTTGATTAATAGGACACGGCATGAGTTCAGAATTCAAATGGACTCCAAATGAAGTTTGTTGTTCCAAATGGCCTGTGCTTCTGGAGCGTGCTGCATTTGGAGCTAGAACCCTGTCTATTCAGTACTAATTAGCTAATGCATGTAATAACTTTGGCTATGTGTGCATAAGCCATCATCCTGAAATGCTTGCTTCTGTTACTGCCATGGAAATGTCACATTGCTGTTGTAGATGTAGGGTGTGTGAGAACTGAGGTGACCTGCTCAGTAGATGAGTTGGTTAAGGTAGTACTTCAAACTGCAGTGCCTACCAAAGGAAGAATTTGGTTGTGCTTCCAAGGATCTGGAAGTATGGCTGTGGATGAGGTGTTAGGATTTTGAATGCTGAAAGTTGTCCAGTGTGTCCTAGTCAGCCATTGTTTGATTCCTGCAGAGAGGACACTTGCAAGGGTTGCCTTGGTAAGTTCTTCCCATTTCTAAATATGTCGTCAGATATGATGACTTCAGCAGGTGGGAAGATCTGGGGTTTAATTTGGTGACATTGTCATAATCAACTGTTTCTTTTCTCTCTCCAAAGAGTCATTTAGGCAATGTCTTGGTTGATATGAAGCTCATTGATATCAAGGACACTTTACCTGTAGGCTTCATCCCCATCCAGGAGACCATTGATACACGTAAGTTGACATCTATTCTGCAGTCCCACTCTGCCAGTGCCTGTGTGATCAGGCAGAGGAGGGCCATGTCCCAAGCCATGGAGGGCCTGGCAGAGGGTCACTCTTGCCACTCCTGCTCTCTGGGGTGGCTTGTGCATGTTTAGGGGCAGCTCTGGGCTGCAATAAAACAGTCCTTGGTTTTCTTGTCCTCCTCAGGCTGTTTAATGAGGCTGCCTCATCTGCTAAAGTCCTATGGCTCTGGGGCAGAAAGAGAGAGTTTCTTTTTCCATTTTGAAGAGTGGACTGGGCCTAGCAGGAGCAGAGCTGCTGTGCCAAGGGGCGTTCAGAAATGCACTGAAAGGAAGGGGGTGTGGGATTATGCCCGCCCGCTGTACATGTCCCGCTGTGAGCGAGCAAGGGCTCCTGCCCTGCCACGTAGTGCTGAGGGGAGTGAGGTATGTTTGTGCTTGCTGAGACAAGGCACAAGTGTAGTGTCCTGGGGGAATGCCATCCTCATGGTAGAACTGCTTCGCTGCAGCAAAGTGAGCAGTTCCCAAACTGTGTGTTCAGCTCCTCTGGGGACTCGTGCCAGCAGCAGCTGGAGCTACGTCTGGTGGCAGCCCTGTGTTGTGTAGCAGGCACTGAGGGCATTGGGCTGGCAGGAGACAAGCCCCATGGGAGTGGAGTGTGAGAGGATGGCAGGACTGGTGCTGGTGCCTGGTGTGCAGCTGCTGATCACAGAGGGGCTGGTCCCAGTGCATGTCAGTGATGAAATCCACCCTAGGTATGAGCAGAAAGGGTTACATGAACCTGCTTTGCAGGGAATCATTTATCCAGGGCTGCAGCATATGAGGATGGTTTTTCAGTCACTGTGGTCTGGTTCTGATTGGAACCTGTGGCCTGGAAGTGAAAGTCTCTCAAGACCATTCCCTCAGGTCACCCTCTGTTTCTGGAAAATTCTTGGGCACGTGAGACACAAGGGTAGAATTGTTGGCTTATCCTGCTCACCCCTGGGAGTGCTGGACCTTACTGTGTGCTGCTTCAATTTCTGTGAAAGTCCTGGTGGAAAGGTGGAAGGAGGCTTTGTTGAAATCCATTGGGTTGTGACTGTGACAGTCTTTAAAGCAGGGGCACTGCCTGTATTAAGGAAGCGGTGTGAAAGACAACACAAACAAAAGCAAATAGTCAGACTTCTCTTGCAGAGGAAGTCAAATAAGAGGTGCTGATTTTGTTCAGAGTTAGATTTGTGGTTACAGGTTGTCTCTGTGCTCCTCTCAAAGAGGCAGCTGATTCGCAGTTAATATGTTTGATACTCCTTAGTAGGTCCTGAGATTTTCCGGATGTCTTAAATCCTAGATTCCTAAAATCAGTTTTAGACACTTCAAACAGAAGCCCTACTTTTTCAAAGCAGGAGAAGACTAGACTTCAGGGATGCAGGTATTTACCATCTCTAAAAACACCATTGTAGCTGCAAGCTGCATGCACAGATGCTCTCTTGGCACGCCTCGAACTGTCTGTGTGGTTATTGGTGCTAGTGCAGCAGCACATTCCAGAGGCTGGAATGGATTGCTGTTTCCCAAGGTGTGGATTACAAAACAGGAGGAGCCTATGGAGACACGGCTGCGTGCCATCTGTTGAAGTGACAGCATATTTTAAGTTGGAAGATATTTGTTCATATTAAGATGAAGGGCTTTTATTTGCAGGCACTTGTTTGTACTTGCTGGTTGTTTCCAGATTTTCATTCAGCGTCTGCTCTTTAGATTTTCAGTATATCAGTAGACTTCTGTCCTGCTTTCCAAGTGCCTGCATCCAAACAGGAACCTCACCTTGCTCACCCCTGAGCCTCCTTAGGGTGAGACGGAGCTTTGTTTTCCAAGCACCACAAATCCGTGTCTTTTTTGTGATGGATAACATAGAAACAAGTGGAATTGCTCTGTGACAGGCAGCAGAAGGGGCTGTGCAGTGCATTCATCCACCCTCAGAGCACAGGTCAGAGCAGCACAGCTGCCTCCTGAGAGGTCCTGGCAGTTACTGCTTTGTGAATCTGGTTTGTCCTTGCCAAGAACCAGGGCAAACATGGTGGGAGTATCATTTCTGTCCCTGTTGACTTGATCAGGAGATGTCACTAAACACTTGGGATGTGTGAGATTTGGACAGACAGCTCTTACACTCAGCCTCTCTGCATGGCAGGCTCTGCCTGCTCCTTCTCACACATCCCAAGTAGCTGGTTGGAAACACGTAGCAGAATGGACTGACTGGTTGTATCAGAAGCTTCCAAGTATCTCCCTAGAGGCAGTACTTGAGGGAGGAATGTTTATATATGGCTGTCCAGCCAGTGAGGCAAACATTACCTGGGAAAGAGCAAGGGAGTACGAGATGCATGTAGAACTGGAAGAGTCACCTGCTGTTCTGTGCTGTGGGGCAGCACCAGAGCACATATGGGAGCTGATCTCTGCAGCAGGCAGGAGAAGATCTGGTTATTGTAGTGCCAATAGCACATCTCCTAATAGAATATTCCTCTCTGAATGGCACTGCACTGACTGGTTTGTTGACACGTGCCTGTTCTTTGGCATCAGTTCTGCCATAATTATCTGCCTAATATCTGGAGAGACTATAAAGACATTTATACCCTAATCTTGTGTAAAACCCACCCTGTGTTCTGGGTTATTTTTGCAGAGGAAACAGCTTTCAGAAAGAAGAGACTGTGCATTAAATTCATCCCTCGAGATTCTACAGAGGCAGCAATCTGTGATATCCGAATCCTGGGGAGATCTAAGCAAGCCCCTCCTCAGTACACGTTCATAGGGTGAGTACCCCTCACTCCAAAGCTGTTGTCATGAATGCAGTTATACCAAAGCAAGGCACTCTATGCTGCTATAATTGCCAGGTAGTAGCTTGTAAGAGATGGAGCTTATCATCAGAAAAGTCCAAGTAAGTACGAGTGTCACTGATGTAGGAATTAACTCAGCCCTTCTTTAATTACCCTCGTTCTCACTGACCAAGGTGTTCGTGAGACACGTCAGTGCCTGGTGTCTGTGTGCACGTTTGTGTAGCGCTGGTGCTTTGTGTTGATCCCCAGGGAGCTGAACAGCATGGGAATTTGGTATCGGATGGGCCGAGTGCCGCGCAACCACGACCCGGCACAGCCCGCGGCTCCTCCCGCCCAAGCGCCCGCTGCAACACCTGCTCCCAACCTGCCAAGGTAGGCTTTCTGCATTCCAGCTCTTTCTGCTTGATGCTGCATGTCTTGTGGTTACTAACCTTGCCTGGGAAACCCAGACCAGGGTGCTGCATCGGTGGGGATTGATTGTGTCACAGTCTGATAAGAGACTCTGCTGTTTGTTGAAGTATTTGCCTGCTGGAAGTTCCTTTGCCTGTTGCTGTGTAAAGAACAGGCAAATGGGTGAAGAAGCCAGAAGAAAAGAAAAGCCTGCAGAGGAAGGGAAATAGCAAACTGTACCTTTCATTTACTTCAAACTATGCACAATGTTGTGGCTTCCAACACATACATGCGGATCAGCTCAGAAGGGTGAGCCAGAGCTGCAGCCAGGCCAATTGTTCTCCTTGACCAGAGGGAGGGAGAAATATCTCTACAGACTTTAGAAGGGAAGCAGGTTTTGCTCATCTCCAGGATCAGTCCATTCAGGGTTTGAAGTACTGATTCTTGTTTTTTTATTTTCTTGAACCCAATTGCTGAGCTTCAGTTATGCATCTGACATGAGAGTGCACAGCAGCCTGCTCCTCTTGTGGTGACTGATGGGAGCAGCACTGCTGGGCAGTGGTGTCTGTCCAGGCTCTTCTCCCTGTGTTACAGGCAATATTTCTGTGTGTCTATAAACAGATGTGCTGGTGTGTACACTGTCTTATATCAGTAATCCTGTACTGACAGCTTACTTGCTGGATTTCTCTGGACAAAAACAGGTGTTAATAAGTAACAACCTAGCCCAGACAGTGATTAAATTGAGAACTTTGCACTCCTGACATTCACTCTGAAAGCACAGCACCCAGCGTGAATTGTGCTCCTGCTGCTGAGGCTCATAGACTGGACTGGGCCATTGCCAGGGAACAGCACATTCTCCTCGGATCCCTTTGTGCTTTTGCCTGTTTAAACATACATGTATTTTTCCACTAGGCATTTTGTAAACTGCAGATGCCTTTACAGTATTATAGTAACTAGTGAGAGCTAGAATTTCGAAGGAGACAGCAGAGAGGAATTCCAGGCTCCAGTTTGTGTTCAAAGGTCATTATATCACATGAGTGGAAATTGCTTACGTCCTTCAGAGTCTTGGTTTACAGGTCATATCAGAGTTAGGCTTTTAAACTGCTGCAACACGTTCCCCAGAAAGCTATCAGGTACTTCCTTAAGGCAGTGTGCCGGTTTGGACACAAATCGAGGAGGAAACAGGAAGAGTCCTCCCGGCTGCTGTCCGAAGGCACAAAAAAACCTTCCAGCAGGCGATGGGGAATACAAGATCATCCCACGACAGGCAGATGTGTACATTTGAGCCTTCACCCATGACCCAGAGGGAAATCCACTGTCCTGCAGTAGCTCTTTCAGCTATCCAAAGCATTTGCGTGTTTTGTTCACTGAGAGTTTTATTTGGTCACCTGCCATACCCTGGCACAGTGCTAGCTGTCTTGTACTGTCAGGTGTGCTGCAGGCAGACATGCTGTCATGCTTCTCAGAGATGGAGGCAAGAGAGACAAAAAGCCAGCAGTTTTCTGGAGATTCTCGCCTGTCCCACTAGGACCTGAGATGTTATTCTGAAGCTCTGCTGGACATAAGCTAGATGCCAGCCCAGGCCATGTGAGATCACAGAGAAAGATGTCTTGATTTAGAGCACAGATCTTCATTTTCTTTCTGCAAGAAATTCTTTCTGGGCAGATTTCCACAATAAAGGAAAAAAAAATAACAAAGCAAGAGAATGTCAATGGCAGTGTGTAATCACTGAATGTGGAAGGGTCACTTTATAGCTGACCAGGGAAGGCTGCAGAGCAGTGTTAGAGCTGTTGGGAACAGGGCCAAAATTAGAGCTCAAAGCATCAGTGACAGTCTGAAAAGAAGTGTTTACAAGGCTTATATATTTTATAACCTCTTGTTGTGCAGTTTATGGTTTACAATGGCTGCAAGGAAATTGGATCAGTTTTGTTTTACTTGCCAAATAAAGCAAATGTCAAAATAGTCAATATAAAATGTATTCTAATTTGGCTGAGTTAAACCAGCCAGTATGCAGTGGAATAATTGAATGTTACATTAATGCCTTGTAGTAAAACCCACCTGTCTGTAGCCAGCTCTACTCTCATACCCCATGTGTGATTTACAGGTAACTTTTACACCACCAGCCTGATCATTCAAAGCATCTTTCATGTCTGTTTTTTTACTCTGGTTATTTATTATCCAATATACTTTTTTAAGAAATAGAAATGTGTATTAAGGTGCATCCTGCAAATATTTAATTATTACAAGGAACACAGACAACTTGAAGGCCTCTTCTAACACTATCAGCAATGTGGTGAGTTACTCAACACAGTGTTTGTGGAAGATTGTAGTCAAAAGTAATCTCTTACTTTCATGCCACCATAGAGAGAGGAGATTACAGTGGCAGCCACTTTACTGTTTTATTCCATGTGTATATATCCTGACAGAAATAGCAGTGGGTTGTTCTGAAGCTGCCTCAGTAGTGAGGGAGAATCAGTGAGCAGTGCTACATGGAGCACTGTGGAGAGTCTGCTTTAGGGCTGGTGAGATATCTCAGTTCCTCTCTTCAGTTGCTGTCTGCATTGTAGAATAATTCTGAATCAGGAGGGGGCTTCAGAACAATTGCTAACGCTGGATATAAACTAAACCCTTCTGTACAACTAAACCTAAAATGGAAGGACTTTAGTGGGATATATTTATTTCTGCACTTGCCCCTCTGCACTGTGGTGTAAGGTGCTGATGGCAGTGGATGGTGGCCCATCAGAGAGTTGTCGTGTATCAGAGGTGTGACCTCCACAGGTTGGTGCACATCAGCAGTGCTGCTTCTGCCACTCGTGTCACAGGGTTATGGCTCACAGTCAGGGCTTCACAAGGGCAGGCTTTGTTTGATAGTTGTGCTGGACCGCATATGGTATTTTTCAGCTATTTCTTCTCCTTCATGTTTTCTACTACAGGCTTAATGGCCTCTAACAGCAGTCCTGGCATGTCCTGGTGAGGGTGGCATGCAGTGCCGTGGAGCATGGCTGTGCCATTGGGCAGGTCATCGAGCTGCTCTGCTGTCTCCTCTCTCCAGCTCTTCGTGACAGCTTCTTGGCACTAGTGGCAGCCTGAAGAAATGCTCTTGCAGGTTCCCATCCTGCTACTGAAGGATGGATGGCTTTTGTAGGCTCAAGTTACATGAGGGAGCTTGATGTAACTTCCCTCAGTACCTCTGCTCTGTGCACGAGGCTTGTGCTGCATGGCAGCATCATTTCAGGGAGCAGGGAGGTAATCCTCCCCCAGAAGAGGCAGTGGTTACATGTAGCTCACCTGACCTTTGGCACACTCAGCCTGTGCATCCACGATTGCCAGTTCATGGGCTGGGGACTTGGAGAACAGCACATGGCACAGGTGTTTGAGCAGTGTCTCAGGGCTCAGCTCTGCCATGCCTCGGACTCTGTTGGAGTAGGCTGGAGCAGGATTTGTGGGTGACGTTCTCCTCTTGGGGTCTGGTTCCAGCGTTTTGGGAGCCAGTCCTTGACTGCTGTGAGTCAACTGGCCGTGAGCCCTTTTGCCTGGCAGCTGCCTCCGTGGTGGCTCCAGCCCCGCTGTGGTTCTCTGCGAGCCCGGGCGGCTGCGGTGGCTTGGGAGCACATTCCACATCCCTTCCCAACGTGCTGCAGGAGCCTGTGCCACTGTCACTCAAACAGCCCGCTCAGAGTTTGTCAGCTGCAAGCAAGATGTCAGTCAGTGCTGTCGAAGTGTGTTTTACAGTGACAGACATAATTGCACTTAACTTTTTGCATGGATGCTATCAATCTGTGACTGATACTTTGGGAAAAGGAGCACTCTGATTGCAGATGATGTGTCACAGGCATTTAATCTTCCTCTTGGAGAGACCGGGATTCAGTCACAATTTTCACTTGTTGATGTGAGGTTTTGGAAAGGTAGATTCGCACTGACCCTGGGAATCGTTCAGTCCTTTGGTTTGTGAGGCTGTCATCTGCAAGGTTAATGATTTACCTAGAGAGGAAGGTCTGGCTGCAATCCACCTGCATTCCTGCGCTGTGTTAATGCAGCAGTCAGTGTGCAGAAGGTTCAGAAGGGCAGAGCTCCTCTGGCTGCCTTCCTGGGATGTCTGTGCAGCGGGTGCTCTGTACCACCCTGACTGGAGGTGTCCGGTCCTGCAGCAGCTCCTGCGTGGCCACAGGGCCCGAGCCGGCCGGTCCCAGGGGAGGGGCTGGTCTCTCTGTGCCCCATCCCGGACACGAGGGCTGCTCAGAGCGGTCTGTGCTCCTGTCCCTGCTCCTGCCCCATCCTGGGGCTGGGCCCTGCAGCGCAGCTGTGCCACGCCAGCTCCAGGGCCAGCCTGTGGCTGCCTCGCCGGGGCTCTGGCCTGGCCTGTGTGGCTGAAAAGCGACAGAAACAGCGGGGTTTTGCTGCAGCTCAGCCCTGGCAGCTGTGGGTCCCTCCCTCCCTCCCTGCTTGGAGCAGGTCATTGTGTGCTACCAAGTGCTCAGGGCTCCAAACACTGCTCTGGCAGAGCACTACACCAGGGAAATGCAGCTCTGGCTTTGATACACAGATAGCAACTGCACTACTTAAACACCTGGAATAAGAGCAAGATGTGTGAATTTTCTTTCTGAGTTGCCAGTTACCTTTTCACTAGTTAAGCTGGCCCCTCCTTAGGAAAAGGAAACAATTTGTTCCTGTTCTTTGCTCCCAGTGGAGTTTCATATTGAGGAATGTAAGAATTTCTTTGCTAGGCAGAGAAGTCTGATTTTTCAAATTGATTTATTAACAGTGTTTGAAATCGATGGTGTAAGCTTGGGAAAGGATCAGTCTGTGGCTTTCTGCTGCAGGCTGATGATGTGCAATCGAGGCAGGTCATAAAGCAACACCAACAAGCTGGTGTGGTGACCCAAGGTGGGGCTGGGATGCACCAGCCTGACTCCATGCAGTGTGGTAATGGAAGGGAAGCCTTCTGCCTTTCCTATTTTTTAAGTAGCTACCCTATTATTTAGAAATAGCTATAATAATTTTTTTAAAGTAATTTAAGATAGATTTTTATGAAGCATCTGCAAGGGAGAAGGTTCCAGGGCTTCAGTGCTGTTCTGCTCTGGTGTAAAGAGAAGCCAAGTCCTGAGAAAGCTGCTGTTGCCCAGGGGCAGGCACTGCTGGTGGTGTGAGAGCCAGGATGCCTCCACAGAGCAGTGGGGGTCTGCCTTAAATCCCTCATCTGAACCAAATGCTGCCAGATAAAGAGTACTTAGGGATGGATGTTTCTGGTATGACTGGAAATGGTTCTGAGAAATGTTGCCAGTGGTATCCTTTCTGCAAAGTGCTGCTTTTTTGACGGAGTTGCATTTTTTAATCTGTTTCATCAGGAGAACTCTAAAGTAAAACCAACTTCTGACTTGCAGTTAATTGCAGAATCTTTTGCGTTGGAAAATACCTATGAGATCAAGTAAAAATAGTAGTTATTAATTATTGTATTCTGAAAATATTTATGTGGCTTATTATGCTCAGATCACTTGCATAATGAAACACAGCACAATATTCCTAGTTTTTAAATTACATACTTACCAGAAGCCAAGGGTGTCATAAGGGCTGAGGTCACATCTCAGCAGTGATGGATTAAAAACCCTGTGAGACTGAAACAGTAAGTTGAAGCCTAGGGGGAATCTTTCCATGTATCCTCTCTGGTGGGGATGGTAAGAAACGAAAGGTAAGGATGAAATGCCCATGATGTGTACAGGCTGTGTTGGTTTGGGTGGGTAAGGGGGGCTGGCACATGTTTCTCCAGAGTCTGGTTCCCATAAAGGGTTTGTTATGAAACGGCACTGACCGCGTGGCTTGCGTCCAGCTCAGCTGGATGAAGACGTGCAAAAATTGGTCACAGTCCAGTATGTTCAAGTGGTAGAAAATGATGATTAGGAAAAAATGTTTAAACAGTGCAGTTGGTTTCCAGGCACATGAGTCTCCTGTAGCAGCTGAGAATGAAAGCCGTGAACTGTAATTAGAAGGCGCCTGATAGATTTGGCTGATTTTGGAGGATGCACTGAAAAATTTGTGGAGTGCTCTGAGTGAAGAGGCTTCAATCTTCTTAAAGTCATTTTTCTTTATAGAGAGCCCTCTTCCTGCTAAAGGAGTATTTCTGGAGGCATGTTTTCTTTGGGGCATAGCATAGGGTTGTTAAGCCCAAACCGGAGGTATCCATTTGGAGAAGCTGTGCTCTGGGTTGTTAAATAAGCCCTGCAGGAAAACAGAGCTTTTTCCCCTAAAACTTGTGTGTTGTCTGCTATTTAATATGATCTCTGCCAGTGCTGATTTGTAATCTGTGCTTTCACCCTGAAGTGCATGTGGTTGTGTTCAGATATTTCCTTTAAATCAATCACTTTCACCATTTTCCAAAACACTTCTTGAGTTTATTGCTTTTAGTAAAGTGTTTGGACTGTCATTATTTATTACTGGCAAAGTGCTGACAATGTGCTCTTCCCAAATGAGTCTTTATGTGGAATATTTGTTTAACAGGTTTTGCAGGGGAGGCGTTGATGTTCCCACGGGCCAGGCTGTGCCTGCAGCACTCCAGGGTGGTGGGGTCTGCCTGGGCAGCAGCCCCCCATCATCCCTAGCAAGGGGCTCGTCTCTGAGAGAGGCTTTTCATCTGGCCTGGGACTTGGGCTTCGTTGTGCTGATTAATTTGACAGAATTTAAAATCCTAACCAAGGAAGCTTACACCATGTGTAATTTATCTTTTTGGAGTATTTCTGCTGTTTGGCAATTTTTCCCTACTGCTTCATTATCTGAAAACTCCTGACTCTGGAGAGCAGCTCGTGAAGGATGTGAAAGCCGCGTGCTTGCCGCCGCAGCCTCCCGAGACACGGTGCTGCTCAGCTGAGACAGCCACTTCATAAGCACTTCATGCTTGCAGTGCGAGGTCTCAGCTCTTTGATGCAGCCTCTGCCTATAAGGATTTAATGGGCTGCAGCTCAGACTTCCAAGCAGCGTAAATTAAACTTGTTGGGTTTTTTTCTATTGTTTGGCAGCTGCTCTGTCCTAGTTACTCAAGTCCTCTGATCTGAATTAATCCCCGTGTGGAGGAAGCTGCAGGAGCTCCGTTCTGCAATAGGCAGGCAACATTTTGGGTTGCTGGTGTGCAGCAGATCACGTGCCCTCCTGAGCATCACGGGGGCTGCGCGTTCAGCTCTCGGTCGAGCGAGGGGCGCAGCGTCGCAGGGGAGGGGGCTGGCAGAGGCACCCCCTGGGCCCAGTGCAGGGAGTGTGCACTCCTCCAGCTGGGAAAGCTGAATGGGGAGATCTGAATGTGGAAAGAATCGCTCACTCTCTTTTTCATTCTCTCCTGCACTTGGGCTTTTATAAAATCTGAATCTGGCACCCCCCGTTCTCACTGACTCTTAGGAAACAGGATATTTTAGTAGCTTGGAATGAGATGAAATGCTTGCAAAGCCCATATGTTGCTTGTTTTAGGGAAAGGGTCAGGAAGGTTTTAGAAAGTATTTAAATATTTGATTTACACGATTAGAATAGATTGTCTGGAATGAAGTCCATTACCCGAGGTGATTCTTGCCTCACAGTTTAGGTTTTCATTGCAGTTCTTTGGGGTATGAGGTAGGTGTTCTGGCATCTCAGTGCCCCAACACAGTCAAAGTTGAAGGCTGTGAATAAATATTGTAGCTGGGATATAGCCACTGCTGGAACCACAGATACCTGCTGTGGCAGTGGCTGTGAGCTGCAGCCTGGGAGATGCCTCCTGGTAGAGGGGGTGGTTGCCAAGTCCTCTGATGCCAGTTCATAGAACTCCAGCAGCTTCTTTCTTAGAAATGTTCCTTTTTCAGTCTCCAGAAGCAAAGCTTTCATGTTGGATTACATTTCTTAAGAGCTGCAGCCTCATATGAACTCATTTTCAGTGTGTTTTCAACTTTCTACAGCTTGAAATTTAATTGTTCTGTTCTCAATTTTTCATGAGGAATTATCTTTGCATGATCACTGATTATGGAAAATAAAGTTCTTTATTTTTTTTTTATTTTATTTTTTTTAAAGCTATCCCATGAGACTGCAGGTTTTGCAGCACTGTTCTGAAGATCACTGTGAAAAAGTCAAACTTTGCTGTCTGATGGTTCAGATGCTGCTCTGGGTGTCACACTTGTATCACCCCAGGCTGTCACTGTTGGGTCCAAAGCCCAGCTCACCATTGGGTTTTTGCTATGCATTGTTGATATTTTTATAAGAATTACGAAGCATCCTTTGATATCTGGCACTTCCTCTTGTGATCCTCTGTTCCTTTTTATGAGTACTTGCCCCCTCACTTCAAAAGCAGTTCATCACCTTCTTGCAGACAGTTCTTAATAAGAGGTTTGGAACTGTCTGGCATTCCTGGGCCTGTTTTATGTGAGCTTCTCTCCAAAAATGTTCAGAAAGTGGCCATAATGTGCACAGACCTCAAATTCCCTTTGCCTGAAGGATCGCCTCGTCACATGCTGACTTGTCCTATGGATTTGCTGAATAAAAGAGCAGCTGAAGTGAAGAGGGTGATTAAACTTGCTCTGAATTGTCTTGAAATTATCATATGCTGGGGAAAGACATGTTTGGTATTGGAGCAGTGCTGGAGCAGTGTGGGTTTGAGTCCAGCTGTGGAGGGAAAGGCTGGAGCCCTGGGCCTGGCCTTAGCAGGACCATCCTTCCTCCCAGTGCGCCAAACTGCCTCATTGCTTCTCTCTGGGGAGGAGAGCTGCTGCTGCTAGTGGCAGTTCAGAAGGGAGGTAATTGGCATGGGGGTAGTCTTTGTGAGCTGCCATTCCTCAACATCAGAGATTCACTAAAGTACTAATAATTACTGTTAATATCTTTCAGTGGAAACTTTCTGAGTAAAGGAGTGCTGGTTGAGGCAGCATTTAACGGCCGCTGCTGGCATGATCGGAATGCAAATAAGTGTTATTAGCCTAATGATTTTGCTGTCACCACCATGTGCAGCAGTAGTGTTGTGAATATGTCATGCAGTACCCGTGAATTTGGAAAGTGTGTCAAAACACAACTTCAATTAGTTTGCTCTAATTATGACTCTAGAGAGTTCATAAGTATATCACTCCTCATTAAAAGAGATTTTCTTATATGGATTAATACAGCACATAAAGGGGTGTTGGAGTTGATTGGAGGCAGGGCTGCGCAGAGGGAGGATGCCCATGGAGTACTGGAGATACAGCAGGTCTGGAGCAGCACTGGAGTCCAGCCCCATCCCAGGAGCTCCTGGTGCAGGGCCAGGGCTGAGAAACCTCTCAGGCAGGAGCAAGTGGCTGTGCCAGGTCAGCTGTGGGCAGCAAGAACCTGGTAGATGGTTCTGGACAGGCTCTTCAATTAAAAATAACCAAACCAACAACAAACCCCAAACCACAAAAGCCCTGGAAGGAACCACACTTGATGCTGAAATAGAGATGTGGCCCAAAAGCTTTGCTCTGGTAAAGGTCAAGGAGCACAAGCAGTCAGAAGCACAAGCCTGTGCCAGCCTGGCCTCTCCAGAGGAGTCCTTTGGGATGCTGGGTGTCTGTTCCCCTTTCCCAGGATATTTGTGGTGCACTTTACAAACTGTCTTGTCATATTGCCCTGATCATGTTTCAGCTTTGCAGAACAGGAAGGGATTATTGTGCTTACAGGTGAGCAGTTGGGTAAGGGTTAAAGTAGTAATTGTTTAAATCTTTTAGGCTTTCCTCCCAGTTCTGTGATAATTTGATGAAGAACTTCACCCTAATTAAATATTCAAATTAGGAATAAGTGTCAATATGGCTTCCTGGTGCCTGGAATGATGATTAATTGTATTCAAAACTCTAGTGGCCGCTGTAATCTAAACCAAACCGTTGTTCTTGATTATTTGTGCAACACATTTACCATGTTTTTGTTTTAAAATTTAAACTAGTAATTGATTTGCCATATGCCACAGAACTGCACATACTTTCACGATATGTGTTTAGGAACTTGGGGACTTTGTAATTGGGATTTTCTTGCTTTTCAATGGCAGCCTCTTTTTTTTTGGTCTTCTGCAATGCAAAATAATTTGGCTCTGACAACACATAAGGAAAATGCATTATGCAATCAAGTTTGTAGGTATAAGCTATATTGATCCTGGCCAAAGTTTACATTAATTTAAAATAAATTAGGCTTTGTTTCCCATTCCTCCCTACAATGTCATCTTTTATAAAAAGAAAGGGGGAAGGGGAGAGGTGATTTCCATTTAGCAGTCACTGCCCTGTCTTGTGGTATTGCAGCTAATGTTCTTCTTGGAGACATCTCTCTGGCTGTCTGCATGCAGCTGGAGTCATGGAATGCCCAGTCATCCTGCCCCAGGAACAGCAAATGGCCCCAGGCAGGCAGGCAGGCCATGGTTTCCAGATGGCCTCGCCCTCCTTACAGCCACAGTCAAGACCCCGATGTCAGATGGGGCTGGCGCTCCACAGCGGCCCCACAGCTGTGCTGGGGGTGCTGCCCACTGATGGTAGTGTGCAGGTGTACCCCTCCATGGCACCTTTGTCACCCCCAGCCACAACAGGATTCCTTGTGGGGGTGGCACCGTGCTGGGGTGTGTGTGTGTGTGTGTGTGCAGTCGGGAGCGGGGGAGTGCG
>VZRX01010833.1:52238-96508 GCA_013398075.1 Notiomystis cincta
TGTGTGTGTGTGCAGTCAGGAGCTGGGCAGTGAGGCTGGCACTGTGCTGGGCTCTCTGTGTGTGTGTGTGTGCAGTCAGGAGCTGGGCAGGGAGGCTGGCACTGTGCTGGGCTCTCTGTGTGTGTGTGTGTGCAGTCAGGAGCTGGGCAGGGAGGCTGGCACTGTGCTGGGCTCTCTGTGTGTGTGTGTGTGCAGTCAGGAGCTGGGCAGGGAGGCTGGCACTGTGCTGGGCTCTCTGTGTGTGTGTGTGTGCAGTCAGGAGCTGGGCAGGGAGGCTGGCACTGTGCTGGGCTCTCTGTGTGTGTGTGTGTGCAGTCAGGAGCTGGGCAGGGAGGCTGGCACTGTGCTGGGCTCTCTGTGTGTGTGTGTGTGCAGTCAGGAGCTGGGCAGGGAGGCTGGCACTGTGCTGGGCTCTCTGTGTGTGTGTGTGTGCAGTCAGGAGCTGGGCAGGGAGGCTGGCACTGTGCTGGGCTCTCTGTGTGTGTGTGTGTGCAGTCAGGAGCTGGGCAGGGAGGCTGGCACTGTGCTGGGCTCTCTGTGTGTGTGTGTGTGCAGTCAGGAGCTGGGCAGGGAGGCTGGCACTGTGCTGGGCTCTCTGTGTGTGTGTGTGTGCAGTCAGGAGCTGGGCAGGGAGGCTGGCACTGTGCTGGGCTGTGTGTGGTCAGACATTCTCCTGGCACGCAGGGGAGCTGCCCACCTGCCCACTGGGCTCAGCGGGGCTGTGCTGCCGGGTCTTGGGCAAGCACGTGCTGGAAGGCAGGAGCCGTGTGCTGCCTGCTGGAGCCGAGGGTACAGCGTGTAGTGCTGTACAGGCAGTGCCCACCTTGAGCCAGCCCTGGGATGGTCCCTCTGGCGTGTGTCATTGCCCTGGAGTGGCGGTGGGCTGTCTGGTGGGCTGTCTGGGGGGCTGTCTGGAGGGCAGGGGTTAGCCTCTCCTACAGCACAAGTTGTTACAAACTTCTAAAATACACTCTCCTTAGAAATGGGCCTTTGAAGTAGACCTGGTTTATTTACCTCCAGAACAATTTCTGCTGTAAAGAAAAAGGTTCCTCATGAAGGGCAGAGAAATTCAGTCTTTCTGCTGGCTGCCTTGGTGCCTTGGAAAATATTTTTGAATACTTCTATTAAAAATCAAATGAGAAGCATGTCATGCCCACAGGCAGTGGTCTCCTGTTTTAAAGTCTGTTCATAACAAACATGCCTCTGCTCCAGAGACTCTCATGTGGATTGTGTTTTAAAAAGCAAACTGATAGCCAAATTCAAATATATTTTCACACCATCTTTTTTTGGTTAAAAATAGCTTTGGAAAGCACAAGCAAACTCAGACTAATGTTTGCTTTTTCTTATTTTATCTGTGCTGTTCACCATCATCTGCATCAAGGGCTAAAAATACATTGTTCTTCCCAAAATGTGTCCTGTTTTTAAAGGCAGATAACTTCCAGATGATTCGTGTGGTAGATAAAACCTGCTGGCTGAGGGCGTGGGTTTGATGCACTGCTGGAGAACACACAGGGCCCTGTCTCACAGGGTGTCCAGGAGGACACAAAGACCGCCTGGTTCTCCTGGCAGGAGGGCAATGCTCAGTGTCTGCCCATGTTCAGGAGCTCTCACTCAGGTGAGGTGGGAGCTGCTCCCTCTGCCTCATGATGCACTGAGTCTCTCTGTGAAGAAAAAGCATCTTTTTTATGTGTGGCGATGCAGTCCAGAAGATTAATGGTAACATTTTATTAAAATTCACATGGACCAGGGATCTGCAGTACAAGAATGCAGATTTGAATTAAAGGGGCAAAGCCGTGCTGGCTGTTCATGGATGCTGACTCGTGGGAGCTGCCGTGCCTGCTCGGGGGGCGAATGCCCTGCTGGGTGTGGACGGCCACTGTTGCAGCCTGTGGTTGTTGGCCGAGCCCAGTGCTCCAGGGGGTGGAGGGGGCTGACACTGGGTGTAGGCAGCTGTGGGAGCAATATTAAAATTGATGTTTGCTGCTTAAGCTGACTGGAGTTGTCAGACTGGAGTGAGCTGACAGGAGCAGCATTTTCCCGTCTGTAGTAACTCCTTGCCCATTTCCTCTTTGCCCAGGCACATCTCGCTGACGCTCCCAGCCAGCTTTCGGGGGAAGAGTCACAGCAGCCGCCTGGACTTGGAGCACCAGCACTCCAACCTGTACGCCATCTCAGGTGAGCTGCAGCTCCTCTGCCCTGCGCTTCACTCGCTGGTGCTGGGGTACAACAGCTTTTCTTGGAGGTTTTTTTTTTGTAGTACTATTATACCTGAACAAATATTGCCATAGGCATGGTAGAATCACATTAAGCACAAGTTTTGCTCTGTTATGTAGTTTTTGCAAGAGGAGAAAGATACTGGCTTTAAACCTGACTCTCAAAGCCTAATGAAAGTCGAGTCCCTTCATCTGGTTGAAGGAGATTTTAGGACAGTTTGGAAATCCAGCAGTGGATTCAGTGGGCTGGGCTGTTGAAACTGATTGTACATAATCAGGGAAGAGAAGATGGCAAAAATGTGCCATTCACAGATTCCCCCTATTAATAGGGAGTGACACTTGTAACATGGGAACATGGCATTAATTCATATACTGTAATCAAACAGTTATTTAAAAGGTAATCTCTGCCTGAAACTGAAACTTCAGGTTCCTGAAGAGATAGAATGTAACAATTGCATGATCCTTGTCAGTCCTTGCTTTTCTTGTGAACTCTCTTGCCCTAATACATTTGGAAATATAAGGGAAGGTGCATTCCTGTGTTTGCATAAGACAGTTCTGTGTGGGGATGGGAAGCTGTGCTTTCTCTCCTGGGAAAGCACCAACTGCAGCAGCTCTGTGTGGGTGTTAATGGAACTGACCTTGCTACAGGATGTGCTGGCCTCTGCTCGTGGTGCAGCCTGAGGAGGTGCCTGCTTTACAAAAAGCCTGAACACTTTACCAGATCCTTACAGGCAGAGCACAAGACAAGGCCTTGTGGAAGTGGGGAAGGCATTGGTTCTTCATGTTTGCTTGAGTGCATTTTCAAGTATATAACTCTTACTTTTCCTCCAATTGCACATTCTCCTCCAGAAACACTGTTACGAGTTATGCATGTGTTGTAATGGCTATTACAGCTGTGAGCTCTTTCCAAAGAAAGGGTCTTGTCATATGACACATCCTGTGCATTGACAGGATTTTTGTGCACGGCTCCTGACCACGGCTGCCTTGTCGGCAGCTGCAGTGAGGTGCCGCGACAATTTTCTTTGTGTGCTTCAACCTTGCCGAGGTGGATTAGCCCCCAGACGCGCTCTGGAAGCCATTCCCAAGTTTCCTGTTCCGTCTGCAGTGCTCCTGCAGTGCCATGGCAACAGGAGGTTTAGGAGCAGGCTGCCAGGGCTGTCCTGTGCCCGAGGTGTGGCTGCGCGGAGGGCCATGGTGGAGCTGGGCCTCCAGCAGTGTGTGGACAGGCCTGTGGGCTCCCTCTCTTGGCTCCCAGGTCAGAAGAGGGGTTCTTGGAGCTGGTGAGGGAAACAAAAGCCATTATGAACAGTCTCTTCCAGTGCTGAAATGGCCTCAGTCTGACGTGGGTGCAGGAGGAGCTGCTTGGGAAGGGAGGGCTGGGGGTAGAATGAAGAGCTGCAGCGTGGTCTCTCTTTGCTCTCTATAGACACACAAGATTTTCTCAGTATTTAACAAAAACAACACTTCCAGCTGCAGTTCAGTATGTTCATGGAAGATTGAATGAATTTCAGCTGTTGATCCTACTTTGTATCGCAAATATATTTTGGCAGAATGACCATATCCTCACTGGAACTGCCCTTACCCCTTGGGCTGTGTAATGCAGTTGTTGTTTGCACAAAACTGGAATCAAGGAGAAAATGGTCCTGAAAGCAGCAATTACAATTTTTAACCAATCTTTTATCATTGCCAGTCTTGGCCATGACACACTGGGTGACCAGAAAGTTAAGGAGACTTCTCTTGGCACATACTAATGAGTCCCTGGCAGGGTGCAGATGGGGAAGCACTGCCCAGAGCTCACGGCCAGAGCCAGTCACGTGCCTGCAGCACAGCACTGGCACTGCTGGCATCATCCTTGTGCCCTGCAGCCTCCCTCATCCCACCCCATGCCATGCACCCCAGACCAAAAGGCAGAATTAATTCTAAGCTGATATGCAGAATGTGTGTGGGTGCTGCTGAGAGCAGGGTGCTGAGGAGCTGACAGGTTTAATGTGCATGCTGAGGCAGGCAGCTATTGGAAGAAGAATGCCTCACTCCAGACAGACCTGTTGACAGACATGGCTCAGTATTTCACAGCACAGTCTTTCCTCATGGCCTTGAGTTTAATTAAGATGTTGTTGTGACTACATACTGCCTTCATTTCAGACTTGAGCATCTTCTGCCTGCATATTGCTTTGGCTTATCAGAGGCACAGTGAGGGAGAGGCAGCCCTCGCAGGCAGGCACAGATAATAACATACAGGGAAAATTCCTCAATGAAGTGAAAAATTATTTATAATAATGGTACTCAAATAGAAGGGAAATAAGTCACTCGAAGGATATATAAATTTTTATGATAGTGTATAAACAGCTATAGCCTGCCTTGTCTCCCATCTATTCCTGCAGAGAATGAGGGCAACATCTAGCATAAAGAAAAATACAATAAGAAAATGAAGAAATGAATGGGAAGAGCTGGAGGATTGATCACCCAGTGTATTTGTATATCCTGCTGTAAAAGGTGCTGCTGACAGGTGGCCAGGTTTCTTCTGTATAAAACCATGTGTGTGCTGTCAGGGCAGTGTGAGCAGCCTTGTTTCGATTGATGAATTGCCTGCTTTCTTGATTAAACCTTCCGTCACTTACAAAACAAAAAGCCTGTGTTTCGATGGCAGAGTGGGACATGTCAAAAAAATCTGTCTGCTCTACCTTTGTGCAGATGTTGGGCACAGACTGTAACATGTATTATTAAAATGAATGTGGCATTTACTGTGCATTATTTCTTTCCTGGGAGAAGGGACCTGTAAATTACATGCTAATAATAAGGTTTAACCCTTTCAGGAACCAAGAGATACAGGAGTGTAAATATTCTGCAGGCCTCACTAATTGGATGGGCTCTAACACCACTGCTGCACTCTGAAGTTACTAAGCAGTGGGTTCCTGCTCTTGCTGCTGCTGATCTGTGCATTCTGCTGAGCAGGGTTGTCTTTTTCCCCCCCCTGAAATTTCCATGTAGCCATGTTCAGTGTTATATTACAGATAGATGTGTTTTGGGGCGGCAACAGACAAGTTTGTGTAATCTGACTCTAGGACAATCTCTTCCCTTCTCTTGACCTGCTCTCAGATTAGGATAGAAATTGTGTCAGTCTGAACAACCCCATGAGAATGTGCACAAAGCTATTAAAGCCTCTTTGCACCAGTTTTGTGCAGGAAACAAGTGTATGAACTTCCAGATCCTGCTGCAGCTGGTAGTGTGTACCCAGAAACCTAACTTCAGTCATATGAACCTTTCCAAGGATGTTTATTCTGGCAGAAATTTGGAGATAACAAGATGATTAGTTACCCTTGGGTAGGACTGAGGTTCATCTTTTGAACACTTAAATATGGAAACTGTGCTGGGAAAGCAGTAAAACAAAAGCAGAACATACTTCGATATGTGTTTGTTGGTAGGATTTTCAAACAACACTTGCCAGCTGTCAACCCCAAACAATTAAAACACTTGTGCAAATACCTTAATAAATGAATTATGTTAGCTGAACATACTAACATGTCATCCATAAATTTGGGCATCCATCCTCAAGTCATATTAATCCATAGAAATAAAACAGAATCCAGAAGCACAGAATGTCTCACCACTTGAAGCATTCTCAGTTCAGTTCAAGACCTTGCAGAGTTGCAGGTGAAGGTTTGCATTCTCTTTAAGAGGAGAAAAGCCATGCCCTCTGGGTTGGAGCTTAGATGTCAGATCCCAAAAAACAATCACACACTTTATCTTCCAGTAAAGCAAGGTCCATGCTGCGACCGAGGCTGCAGCACCTGCTGTTCATTTTGCTGAGGAGCGATGGGTTTTCCAGCAGTCATTTGAAGCTGAGATGCCTTTGTATGTATTCCTTACCTTAGAAGTACCGTTTTGTGGTTGTCTTTAACCACTTAAATCAATACATCTCAAGTTACTTGTGTGAAGTGTTTTTCTGTGAGAGGCTGGGCAGTGTCAGGGAGGGGGAGTGCGGCCGGCTGCCGGCGCGGTGTTGGCTGCAGGGTGTGTGCCAGCGTGCCATGAAGGAGGAGCTTCACAGGTGCCAGTTTCTCCACAGCTCTGGCTTGTTTGTTTTGGAATCACACACCAGTATTTATCACTTAGGGATGTAAATATTTGCTTAAATGGGTAGTTACTGTATTTATATATGTGGGGTTTTATGATGTTTAAATATATTTTGCCTTCTTTAAGACACTTTCTGTGAAAGGTCAGAGCAAACTGGTCTGAGAGACTGGAGAGGGAAACATTCGTGAGCAGAGGCTCTGGTCCAAATTCCACCTGCTGGGTCACACAGCTGAGCATTCCCAGCAGGAAGCCCAGAGCAGAGCCCCATTAGGGAGGGGGCAGAGGGTCTCATCCTGTTGCAGCCCAGCCAGGGCGAGGTGAGCCAGGTCTGGCCATGGCACAAGGTCTGAGCTGGGGTTTGTCTGCAGGAGGATGGGATGTTCCTGCAGGCGCTGCAGCGACATTTGGTATTCACTCCATGCAGGTTTCTAATCCAGCTCTCTGGAGGCAGCAGGGAGAGTGGAAACTGATGTTAATGGTCTGGAAAAACATCAAAGCCAGTGGATTCCTGAAAAGGAAACTGACTTGCTTTTCCATACTGCAGGCTGCAGCTCTCGGCAGGGGCAGGTGTCATCTGTCTGGGCAGTGGCGTGGGAAGCATTTGCTTCACACACTGCTCCTAAGAAGTCTCTTTCAGAAGTCTTTCTAGATACAGATTTTGTTGTAGTTCAGTGCCCATAGGTCAGTTTCCTTCTTGTTGCAAAATGCCCGGTTATCTGGCCACATGTGCCACTTCCTTAGTTGTCTGTTTCCTTTTAAAAGACACAGTAGCTCTCTTCTGTATGTAGGACAGATGTTTTAACCAGAGGTTAATAATTTATTTTTACAAACAATTGTTTTGCTTCATCATTTTTTGTAGATAATTGAATTATATACTTGGCACAGCATGTTTGCTTTACTAAAACAGGTAATTTTGAAAAAAAGGGAGACTGTATTTTTTGAATCAGTGCACAAGGATTGCTTTTATCTTTATCTTCTAGCACAGTTCCTCGTGGTTCTGCAATCGCCTCTGATGTTGAAGGGGTTTGAGACCCCTAGTCTCAGAAGGGGAGATCCTGTGCTGCATCTTACTGCCTGTCCCCATCACTTGACTTATGTTCTTGGTGCTTCTTAAGAGTAGAAGCGGAACTAAATTTATGTTTTGTGACACTAAATTTTAATCAGGATGGTCCAAAAGCCAGACAAGTTGTGACACAAGCTTTATTCTGCATTGAAACCTCTTCACTGAAGCTGAGATTAAAGTCAGCCTGTTCTTTACCCTATTGCAATTTCCAGTCTTTGGACTAAGAGACCTGGATAATCTTCCAACTATGAAAGGCTCTATTAATATCCAGCAGTTTAGGGAGGCTGGAGTCTCATGTAAAATGCTGCAACTGCATATTTCAGAAAGGGAAGTGTGTTACTTAATACTATACTTAATGAGATTCAAAAAGCATGTTTCTTATTAAATGATCCTATCCATGGTGTACAGACCCTTGGTATGCTGTGTCAGCGTGCCCCATGTGTTACCCAGGCTGTGCTGGGGCAGCAACCTCAAATGGGGATGATTCAGCCATGACTTCTCCCGCAGGCAACGTTTTTAAGACAGACAATGTTTTGATGAACCTGCTGTCACCCAAAGTGCCCTTTGTTGTTTTCCTGTCCTCACTGCCCTGTGCTGGTATGGGAGGTGGAGGCCCTGACTGGGTCCTGCCCTGCCCTCGTGTTGGTCCTGGCTCCCTTTGGCACGGCAGGCGGGCGTGGGAGCCGCGGCCCCTCCTGCTCGGGCACGGGGGCTTCACCGTGTTCCTCAGCTCGCACGGCACCTTCCAGGGAGGCTGCTCAGGCTCTGCCGGGAGGATTATCCCGCTGTAACCCCGGATCCTTGAATTATGGATGAGCAGGTGTGCTGGGCACAGCCTGGTGGCACATCCAAAGGCTGATGGAGGGAAGGGTGATCCCTTCGAGCTGACGTGGATCCCGGGACAGGGCTGCCCTCGCCCCACATGCCCTGCAGTGGGTGAAGGCCAGTGGCTGATGGGAGAGGATGAGCTTGTGGGACTGGCGCTGTTCCCATGGAGCACAACCTTGGGGTGGCCTGCGCTGTGTTTGTTTTGCTTTTCTGAGTGCCAGAGTTTAATTTTTTTTTAAATAGGAAGCCGCTCAGAGGTTTGGATATTTAAACAGTTATTAACCGAATGACAATTAACAGATTGCAGAGACAGATTTTCTTTTCAAAACCTCCAAAATTGAGTACAGTTTGCAAAACTATCACAGCATAGTAATGACAATGAATTTTGATTTCCCGGAACTGATATTAGACTCCTTATTAAACTATGTGCATCTGCTTTTAATTTACTCCAAATAATTGGAAAATGCAATGAAGCTTTCCAATTAAAGCTTGGCTTTATGCTGTTTAATAATACCCCCCATAATATTATAGCTTATGAAGTGACAGGTGAGTTGGTGTATGAATAAAACATAAAGGCAGCAATAAGGGACAGAAAACCAGAGACAGTTGTTGGGGATTTTAAATGCTGGATGTAATTTGCATATATTAATCTCTTCTTTTCAGCCTTATCAGGCGTTCTTCAGTATTTGAAGTTAAAATAGCATTGACAGGCGGGAGTACGCTTAGTTTTTTCAAGGATTTATTACTTGTATAATTTCTGATCTTTAATAAGCAGATATGACTGATCCTCATAGTTCTATAGAAATCGGTTAATTGTTCCAGATGGCGTGTACTGATTATGCAAAATTACTTTTCACACAATTTTTTTTTTTGATGGAGTTTGGAGTAAAATTAAATTTTTTATAGCCTTCTTATCATGCTGTTTTACAGTGGGTTTTGCACAGAAGTTGAATTTAATCTACTATATTACATTGACCAGCAGAGTTATTCTAATGTAGCATTCTGTGATTTGACAAAGAATAATAGAACACGTTGCTCATTGTGCATTTCTGTGCTGCTAATAAAAAGGAGTTGCAGTGCAGCAAACCAGGCTGTTATTTATGAAGAATGCTTAATTCGCACAGTAAAAAATGCAGAATTGATACAATGAGATGTTTGCTCTCTTAGATAGAAAATTTGGGCAGAATAGATGTAAATAGTCTTGTTGCTACAGATTCTATCAAATAAAGCAGGAGTTTGTAAATGCCTGGTGTGGCGGGGTGGGATGGTACTGGGAGGAGCAGCCATGCAGGCAGCACGTTCCGACTCTGAGCAGGAGATGTCACTGGTGTTTTCCCTGATTATCGCCATCCGGATATCTCAATGGCATCATTTCATAATTGAAAACATTTGTAAAGGTTGTTGGGCTTCATTTATCTAATGAAAAGCTGTTTATACAAAATAAACCACACATAAAACCCTCTTGCTAATAAGTTCATTGCAATTTGTTTTGGCAGTGACCCAGTTGTTTTGGGAGAGGTGTCCCATGGCATTGCTGTCCTGGCTGTGCTGCAGCAGGGCCCAGGGTAGGTGCCCGTCCGTGGCCCTGCTGTGGGCAGGGGCTCCTGCCAGAGCAGGCAGGACAGTGCCACGGGCACTGCTGCAGGTTTGTCCACAAGTCCTGTCAGGCCGTGGTAATTTTGGTAGATGCCATCCGGGCCGTGGGCAGCACGAGGTGCGCAGAGCCAGGGTCCTGCTTGGCCTCGGGCTGGGACCCCCCCGGGGGCTGCACTGCCAGCACGCCTCAACCTCTGTGGAGGGCCCAGAGGGCCGTCCGGGGCCAAGCTCAGGGCATCTTGCTGATCCTTGGAAAGCAGAACAGCAAATGTTTAAAACATGACCTTATGGTTAATGGATATATGCAGGGGCACTGAAATGGACTTTTAGGAAGAGTGCATATTTTTAACTCAGTAGAAAAAAGACAAGTAATTAACTCAGCTGTTTGAAAGCTCAGAATTTTTCCCATCTCCTCTTTAACTAGAAAATTTTTTTGTGTAGACTTTTATATGTACATATAGATATGAATATATAATATATATGGGGAAAACTAATGGCATAAATCAGAAAGTATTAGAAAATATTTGTTCTAATTAAGTAATAATTTGGTGGTAATGTATTTCATCAGTGTAGCTTAAGGCTACATTAAGAGGACAGACTTTATATGGATTCTCTAATTTTAATCTTCAAAATGCTATCTAATGTCTCATTAAGGCTTTCATATAATGTATCTTAAGTACAGTCATTAAATATAGTTTAGGGAGATGTATGTTCAGATATTGCTTAAAGATGTTCTAATAGGCCCATTTACTCTGATGATATTAATGAGCTCTTAACACATAGTAAGCTTCTAAACCCAGTAGTGTCCCCTTGCAGTGAGCAGATCAACATAGGACTTGTGGGGGAATTGGATGCTCCAAGGAAGCCAGTTTTCCAGGGACTCTTGATGGCCCGGCTCCATCCCTTCGGCCGTGTCAGCGTGGGGCTCCAGGGCTTTGTGTGGCTGTCTGCTGTGTCATCACATCCGTGCCTCAGAGCTGCGCGCTGGGGACTGCCTGGGCCCCGCGCACGGTCTGTGACTCGTTACACACATTTGCCTGCATAGCTGTTAAAATAAACCGCTCAGATAGTTTAAGGGAAGAGCCAAATACAGCCCCGTGTTTAGATAAATTCTGCTTTTTGATCATCTAAAGTGAAGATGCAAGAGTTGTAATTAAGATAATAAAATCTGCTCATTCTCTGTTGTCACTTCAGTTCCAACTCAGAAAGTTATTGCAAAGAAAATTCTCTGGTTTCATCACTCAGCTCTTCTTAACAAATCCTTCTGAGTTCAGAGGCTTTTATAATTACTAAATTGGTTTGTTAGAGGGAGATAATAGCAAATTTCTTCTTTTCATAATTGGACATTTCTTCCCTGTAGGCTAATGCCGGCGCAGCACTCACATACACAATGAGCTGTGCTTTTGAAAAACCATAACTGGCTAATAAGTGCCTTGGTGTCATCGGAGAGTAATGGTGTGCTGATTAGCATAATTAATGACAAATGGCGGTGCAGAGAGGGTGGATTGGTTTAGCAGATGATGAATGCGCTGCGCCAAGGCCGAGCCCTGTCGCGGTGGCTTGGCAGGCTGGCAGTGCTGCCCCTCACACCTGGGCTCGGTGGCACCAGGTGCTCCTCGACCTGGCCGGGTGGCACAGTGTGTCCCTGGGCGTGCTGGGGCAGGGAGCTCTGCAGCACCAGCAGAAAGGAGCTGGGGGCTTCTCTGGGCCGTGAGCAGTCCTCATCCTCCGAGGGCTGGAGGGCCACGCCAGGCACTGGCCGTGCTAAAAGATGGGCACGTTAATCTGTGATTTGATTAATCAGGGCTAATTCACATTCACAAATGAGACTGATAAAAATGGAGTTACCTTTTCACCTTTAGGGGAGAGGAGGGATTATTTCTACGTTGTCTCTTTTTTAAGTGATAAGCAACTCTTTTACCAATAAGGATGAAAATACTTAATTTGCATTAGCAAAAGAAGCTAATTATTATATAGTTAATTAGCATCTGGAAATGAGGATTATCTTAATTACAAAGCACAGTTTCCTTAATAGCTACAAAACTGTAAGTTTGATGTGTGTGGAGATTGGTGACTATTATTATGTAATTACTGATCATGTTAATGGTGCAGTGTATTTAGATATCATTTGCATATGCAAATGAAATTTACCTGATAGAAATATGTGGCTCCAGTAATGATTTTGAGCACTTAAAAATTAAATCCCATTAGAAGATCTGGATCCTGAGTGGCACAGTGGATCTCCTCCTGCAGAAGAGCTTTTGGCTCAGCAGGGCTCTGTGCCTGGCTGTTGGGAGGAGGAAGGCACCTCCCGTGGCTTTCAGTCCCCCAGCCCATGGTGTCAGGGACCTACCCCTGCAGCCAGGCAGTGCTGCGTGTCCGTGCCCTGTGCCATCCTCTCCAGCACTGAAGGCCTTAGCCTTGGGTCTGTGTCAAGGCTCTTCTGGCTGGGTGAATGTTCCGTGGGATGGTGGAAGCATGTTCTGTTGATCAGTGAGCTCCAGGGCAGAAGATGGTATCCCCACATCCTTCCTAGCCATGCTCGTGATGAGTTTTTTCCCACTAACATGCAAGCATGCTTACAGAATGGAGAGCATGGTGTTGTCAGGGCAGCTGATCTAACTTCTTTCTCCTGCTTTTATTGGAAACACAAAGCTGCTGTGTGTTAAAAATAACTTGAGTCCCTCAAAGCAAAACCATGTAAAGAGCGTGCTGTGCACTGTTGTCTCCCCTGGGAGTCCTGTGGGACAGATGTTGGTCACTCAATGCACTGCTGGAGGGTGTGAGTGCTGCCAGGCAGGATCACAGCACCATTGCAAGTGTGAGCATCTGCCCCTGGCCAGCGACTCTGGCTGCTCTCCAGAGTCTGGGGAGCCCAGGACTGTCACAGCGGCAACAAATCCCACCTCACACCATAGGTGGCTCAGCAAAGGGAAAAGCTTCCGGGGCCAGGCACTGTAACAATATGCAGTGTGTGGATTTAATACCCTGTGCTCCTACCCTGCAGCACTGGGAGCCGTGTGGATGTTTCTCTCATCAAGCAGCAGGAATTTACAGCTGCTGGCCAAGGAACACTGCAGCCATTGTGGGGCTGCCCGAGATGCTTTTTGCAACTGCTGCTCCAGCCTGCGCTGCCCGGCCACCGTGGCAGACAGACATTACATGTTTAATGACTTCCAAGGAGTCTGTCATTACAGCCAGGGCTGAAGGGAATGGAAAAGCGTCTGGGTTTCTCTTCAGCACGCGGCCGTCAGTGGACGCTGGAGGAGTGCCTGCCTTTGCCTTTGCCTTTGCCTTTGCCTTTGCCTTTGCCTTTGCCTTTGCCTTTGCCTTTGCCTTTGCCTCCCCATCACTAAGTGGACTCTGCCTCAGCCCCATGCGAGTGCCCTGGTTTGTATCTGCTCTGCTCTAATTAATTAAGGGTTGTGGCTTGGAAACAGCACATGCTAAGGTGTGATCTTTGAAGTTTAGTGCGGTGCAGAGACTTCAAAGGGGACATTTTATTAAAAAATAATAAAATCAAGAGCTCCTAAACACTTGCAATTTGAAGAGCTTGTTTGAAGTCTCTCCATGTTCTCTGGTGCTGATGGAGTCACAGTGCTGAGGTGCTCCTTAGGCGTCACCATGCAGTACTTAACCTTCACTTTATTTAAAAAAGAAAATAATCAAATCCAGGGGTATTTTTTCAAGTGTTTTTGTGGCTTGATCTTAGCAGTAAAGAACTAATTGTCCCATGTCATGAGCTGTGCAGGAAACGGAGAAAATCAAGGCTGACAATCAAATTAGCAAAAATGAAAATTTAGTCCAGGTCTGTTTTTTTAATCAAAGTCATTTCAAGACGAACAGGAAAGCTGTAAACGTTCCCCAAAGCAGAGGTTCCTTCCCCAGCCCAGGAGGCCCCTGCTCTCCCACTCACTGCCCCAGGCACTGGGTGGCTTGGTGCTGCCATCCTGCTGCCTGGCCAGGCCCAGGCACCATGGGCTGGGCGTTCCCAGCTGTCTGTGCCCGTGTGCCTCACTGCCCCATGAGAGCCCTGGCGCGAGCTCCTGCCCGGGAGCCACCAGACCTGCAGTGCAGCTGCCCCTGGAGCCGCATGAGGTGCTCTGGGGCTCTCATGAGCTTGGGCTTGTGCCTGCCTGTGCCCCTGCCTGCCCTCTGTACTTCATTGTATGACACAAAGAAGTTGTGTGCATGTTGGGGATGGTGTCCGCAGCTGGGGAACACAGCTGGGGCAGCTGCAGATTCCCTGTTGCAGCCAGCTTGGCAGGAGCTGTCAGGAAAGGCTGCTTTTGGTTTTGGCCCTGAGGTTTTGCCGTCATTGATTTGGTGTGGTTCCATCTGGGCCTTGCACCATAGCACAGAGCACACACACATTTACTGTGCAGGTTGCTGTTTAAATCTCTGTGTACAGAAGTACGGGAGGAAGAGGCTTAGCATCGTGAAGGGCTGGTTTGGTTTGAAAAGCTCACCCCTTCTTTGGATGCGTTGCAACTATTTTAAAACATTTTTTCATACTTCTGAATAGTTTCCCCTGTACTAAGGGCACAGTGTGCCTGGTTTGTACAGGTGTCCTGCATTACCTTCCATGCACAGATGGTGCAGAAGAAGCTCAGGAGTGCAGAGCTCACGCTGGGGCCTGTGGTGGGAAGCAGAGGGGCATGGGTGGGAGCCTGAGCTGTGTGCTTGGCAGGGGCTGCAAGGGGGCACCAAGGTTGGGTGGCCTGGCTCCAGCCTGCCCTGGGCAGTACCACACGGTGCCACCAGCTCCCCATGGCTGCTCAGCCCACCCAGGCAACAGCATGTCCTGTGTGCTGTGGGTCACTCTGCAGCTGAGCCCCAGCCGTGCCCCACGCAGGGGTCTGCTGCTCATGGACAGCGCAGTCACCTGTCCTGGCCAGGCTGGGGCACAGAGTGCTCGTGGCTGTGCTTTCCTGACTCAGTGGAATGGCGTTCAGAGCTTCCCGTGAGCTGGGAGCCCACCCTCTGCTGGGCTCAGTGGCTCTCCTGGTGGGCAGCTTTGTTGCCCACATCAGGCCAGGGCTCACGTGTCCCTCCAGCCTGACCATGGCTCCCCTCCAGGTGCTGCTGTGCCTGAGCTCTGTGCTAGCTCCTGCTTCTCAGTCTGCTTTCAGATGCCTCTGGTGCCATTTAGCTAAGCAGAGGAGCTCTACTGGTTTTATGGTGTTGCTGTAGGCTGGTTTATGAGATACTCTTCTTGGTAAAGGATGAACCCTGTTAGCCTTCAGGTTGGGGAAAATGGGAACAGTTCTGCAGCATTAAAGAAAGCCTTTTCTAAAATCTGAGGTCATTTAAATTTTAGTGGTGGCAGTAGTGCACTCAGTGTTGGGGTTTTTGTTGGTTTGGATTAACAGCTCTTCATTTTCAGTCATGCAGGAAAATGTTTTGCAAGGGATTTATTTATTTAAATATTTTTAATATCAGAAATTGAAAATTCAAGTGTAAAAGGCTATGCAAAACCAGCAATAAACAAATCCAAAGCTATAAAAGCTTATGGTGAGAATTTAGTGCAGAAACAGCTATTATTTCCTTGGGAGTTAAGGTATATAAACTCTTCCGTGGCTGTGTATCCCCACAATCGCGGTGTGAGGAATTAGCGCTCACTGCAGTGTGCAAACAGAGCCCGGCAGGCTCTGAGGCAGCGATTCATCTGTACCCAGGAGTTAAATATGACAATGTTAGCATTTTTCATTTCCCTGACGTTACCATTAATAAAGCAATGATCCAAAAGAAGCTTTGCTGAGTCTGTTCTTTGTGCTTCCATCACTCACAACTAGATAATTTCACACAGGATCGTTTTTAAATTAAATGACGATAAAAGCGCTCTGCTGTCCTGTGCTCACTAGTTCATAGAAGTCTATCAAGTTATTAATGTGTCATGACAAACTATGAGTTGGATGCAAGAGTAATTAATTATTTGCATAAATAACAGGTTGAACTTGGTGCTTTCAGCCACAGTGACACAGGCGTCACATCGTGGACATCCTGGAAGCTCTGGCAGAGGTCACAGGAGGGTGAGGCTGAGCTGCCACGGGGTGATCCCGTTCTCACACCCTTCTAGCGGACAGCAGCTTGGAAGCTTTTGTGTTCCCGAGTTCTTCACTGATGATTGCTTCAAGAGAGCATCTGATCTTTGGAGCTTTAGCGAACAATTATACAGATTTTCATAATCACGATTAATCACCACATATTTTTGAAGATAATTACAGCAACTATTATTTAGATTTCTCTTTTATGTGCACATTGTAGAAAAGAACAAGTGCTTATTACGCTGGGTAGTGTAGAGAACTACCGTCTGAAGTTCTTTGTCATCCAGAAACTCATTATGTTAGCTGATGCTGCCTGTGAAAGTTCGTCAGCATGTTTAAATTAGGGTAGCATTGGCAGGTCTGATTATTTAAATCTGGTAGCTTGGCTAAAAATATAGTTATTCAAGAAAGATGAATTACTAATTTGACAACTGAGATTTAGTTGGAGTCTGCAGCACAGAAGGCAGCATCTCTCGAGTGCTTAGAGGAGGGTGACAATACTTTTACAGATTAAAGAGAGGATTTCTGAGGGAGCTAGCAAGTTGGATTTATAGAGCATGCTTTGGTGTTTGGTGTCCCCATGCCACTAGAGCAGATCTTGGTAAATTACAGTGAAGAAGTAGCCACCAGGTAGAAGCACAGGTTGTGTGTTCCAGTGGTCCTGCACTGAGGAGGGGGGGCATGTCTGCTACTCCTCACCAAGACATCCATCCACTTCCTGGCTGCTGTCAGGGATTCATGGGAACACTGTCCTTTGGGGCTGGGCTTTGGGAAGTTGGTTTTGGCTGCTGCCTCCTTTCAACTCTTTTAACTAATTGCAGTGCCTGAATTAATTAGCTGTGACCCTCAGGAAGAAGCTGATCCTGGGATGCAGCAAACAGCCATTGGGAACAGTTTTCCTTCTGAAATCTGATTTTATTTTGTTCCATTTTGAGGGAGAAGAGCACAGGTGCCTCCCTGAGCTGTTGCACGTGCTGTGGATATAGTGGCACGGAGAGAACCTGCTGCCTCCTGTGCTCAGCCCCTGGGTGCTGGGCCATGACAGGCAGCTGTCCTGGCAATGAGGCTTTGAGGGACAAGAGCAGCTTCGCCTACCTGTGCAAGGAGGCTTTAATCTGCAAGGTGCAAATATTTTATAGGTCTTTGGAAATATTTTAAAGTCCCAACATTTAAAGAAGCTGAAGCCTGTGTGGGTCAATGTGTGGGCTGCTGCTGTGATAATACGAGTAATGCTATAAAATTGGGACCTTGCCCACCATTTTTATTTGAACCAGCATGGGTACCTTTGGAAAGAGCTGTGCTTTATAATTCACCAGAACCAGTTCCTTTATCCCTGGTGTTACCATCTGCTGGTCTCAAACGTGGCACAGATTGACATGGAGGAATCTGGTATAGCTTTTGGCCACACTAAAATGGGAACTGCAGCTCAGGGCCAGGGCCTGGTCTGTGAGTGGACACTGCCCATGAAGGTGGTGACATAGGGCAGGATCTCAGCACAGCAGTCACTCCTCAGAGCCTGCCAGGAATGCTTTAAAGGCAAGAGGAAATAACAGAAAAAAGGAAAAGGGGAGAAATCAGAGACTGCTGCTGATGTTTATTTACAGAACAACATCAAAACAAGGGACATGGAATTAGAATGCCTTCCTAGACTTCTGGTTTCATTTATTTTTATTATTAAATTAGCTGCTACTGTGAACAGCAGTTGTGTGCTGCCTGACAGTATTGGTGGGAGCAGTGGTCCCCACACCCAGTCCCTTGTGCTGCACACCCCAGTGCTGGACAGCCGGTCAGGCTCCCGCAGAGCCATCGATGGGAGCTCTCTCCTGCTGCTGCTGGAGTTGCCTTGCCCTGGAGATCACTGCAAGTCTCCATGGGCTTCTGTGGGAAGCCATCACCCTTGAAGTCCTTGTGAATGTGAAAAAGCCCATCTTGGGCAGTAGCAGGTGTGGGTGTCTCACCCTCTGCGCAGGGCACCCCAGGGGTGAGGTGGGGGGCACAGAAGGGTCCTTCCCCCAGAGTATTTACTTGTCTGGGGCATTTGCTCAGCCTGGGAGCAGATGCAAGGGGAGTGCTGCTCCCCATTCTTCTTCTCTTGGGGATCCCCACTGCCTTCCTGCAGCCCCTTGGGTGGCCAAAGGGCTCCTGGAGCCCGGCTGAGCCATGGGGTGAAAGAGTGAGGGCTGCTGCCCTCCTGGTGCTGGGGTAGGTGGTGGCAGTGGCCCACAGGACTTCATTTCTGTAAAGTTTCCAGAGTCGGTGGTATTTAAACCCTTGTGACACTGGTGCCTGGCTGTGAAAGGAGACGCTGAATGAGCACCTTGTTTTCTGCTTTCTGCCTTTAATGCATTTTAGCAGCAGGCTGGTGACGGGCCTGACACGGCAGCTCCACACACGCTCCCGCGCTTGGGGAGTGCAGCATTAATAACACACTTCCATGCATCATGCCATTTTTAAGCATGATCGTTATGATAAAGGGCATATACTTAATTACAGGCCTGCTTAATTACAGCTCTGTTGAAGCTCGTTTGTTTAGGAGAGTGCTAATTGCGCTGCGGAGCCTTTGGCTCACCCTGCTTTTATCTGCTGCTTCTCTGTAGCTGCGAGCTCCGGGTGGGCTGGAGCGAGGGGCGGGGGGCACGGGGGCTGCGGGGACGCGCTCTCGGCGTGGCTCAGCTTTAGATTACTTTGCAAAAGTGTGGCTGATCAAAGAGGGTTTCTGTCGGATAACAAGTGCAGGTGGTCTTTCAGGTTTAAAACTTCCTGGATTTGGTGATGCTGCCTTTCGTCTGTTTCCTTTTGTTTCCCTTTGCACTGTGGCTGCCACACAGCACCTTTGATAACAAAATTACTCCCGTGGAGCGGGTTTTTAAATCGAAAATAGACAAAGTAAATGCAAAAGGCCAAGTATTCTTAAATGTTTAATCACTGACATGGTAATTCAGTAGTGCTGGTGGAAGTTAGAAACAGCAGACAGAGGAGCACTGGGTTTGTGGGCTCAGAGGCTTACTGAAAGAAGACCCTATTTGAGGAACACTGGAGGGCCTCTCAGGGCTTAAATTTTCTCTAATTTGAAGTTTTTATTCCTTTCAGAGTTGAAATTTAAAGACTTCAGATGTTAAAGGTGTAAGTGCAGTAAAGGAGGTGTATCTGGGGTGTGCACTGCCTTTAGAAATTTTCAGTCTTGTGTGCAAATTGCTGAGTCACATGTTTTAAAAGTGTCTCACTTGTACTACCACATCTTGTGGGAGGATTCCTGTGACATGGTGATAGCAAGACACAAACACTGAACGCCATTGCACTAGGATGAATATACAAGATGGTATAAAGGCAAACAATGCTCTGAGTACCATTAAGGTTTTGCTGCAGAAAAAGCTGGGCCATATGACATGAGGCTGTGCCGTGTGGTGTAATGTCCTCGTGTCTGTCCTCGTATTCCACTGGTTTACATCCTCCAGGTGTGGTTTGCAAGTGTTTGAGCTCCACTGCTGACTGTTGAGTTTATACTGGCAACAGCCAGGCCTGGGAGGGTGCTTGGCCCCAGGTGTTTGTCATTATCCTGCCCAGGTGGTGGCAACTTACTGCCTGGTACACAGGTGGTGGTGCTGACTGCTTTGGGGGCCACAAGTCCCCTGAACTTGCTGTTCCTTATTCTCTTGCTCAGGCACCACTGAGTGTGCTGAACTGGTTTGGTGAGGAGGTGGTAAATAGAAGTGTGTCTTCCTTCCAGTTTCAAATACTGTCCTGCTTTGCCAGCTGCACAAAATTGGAAGATGCAAAATTGAGCCCATGAAACTGTGTATGGATAGCACAGGGAGAATTCATTGGATTCCTGGTTTGGTAGGGACTGATCCAGCTATGTCTTAAATGGAAAGAAACCATTGGCAGTTTAGAGGGGGGAAAAGGCTGGCAGTAGCGTTTGGGAGCAATCAGTCATGTGTCAGTGCTGTGAATACTTGATCTGTCACTGGGAATGTGTGAAGTTGCATGTCAGAAGCCAGCTGGAAACATCACATGTGATGTCTTGTCCCTTTCAGCAATGGATGGAGTGCCTTTTATGATTTCGGAGAAGTTTGCCTGCGCTCCTGAAGGGGTGAGTTGCCTTTGTTGTTCTCCCAGTGTCTGAAATTCATCATTTCATGGAGAGTGATCACAAAACATCAAGACAAATTACCTGCTTCTGGGAGCTTTTCTGTTGTGGGGCCAAATACATACCCTGTGCTTGAGATGGGCTGAGGTTGCATGTCACAATAGCTGCCCATTAAGTGGGAAAGGCTTTTATCAGATTGCTTCTAAAACTGAATTGTCCTGGGATTTCAGGGTTTATTACCGTCAAAAATAGGAATGGCAGTGGGACTTCCTGGTGTCGAAAGCAGTTCTAATTTCTTAGTGTAGATTGTAAAGAAAGCTGCAAATGCGGAGTTCTCCTGGATGTACCTGCTGTGGGGATGGCACAGTGCCAACAGCTTTCCTACTTCCTGTTGTCACTCCAGAAGTTCAGGGCAGTGGTAATGGCACAGTTGCACTCCAGTGCCAGCAGCTGCCACCCGGGTCCAGCCTGGCTTCGGGCGAGCTGGAGAGGGCGCTGGGTGGTGCCTGCTCCGCACGGGGCCCTGCAGGGCCAGGCTGGCAGAGTGTGCTGCCGGCAGCACGGGCAGGGCATGCCTGCTTCACCCACACACAGGCACTGATACTGAAGTAGCATCTTCTTAAAAATCAATTTACAGGAAGCTGTTAAGGCACACACTGGGCCATCAGCTGGGTCTGATTTTTTAGTAGTGCTCCAGTTTAGTGCTTTCTTTTTCCTGCTGACAGGGGTTTTTCACATCCCTTGCTTTCTGAGAGGGTTGTTTATGGGCCGTTATTCCCAGAAAGCTGAAGGCCCTGCTGTGAGGACAAATGCAGAGAGATTAGGTTGTGCTAATCCTCCCCGCGGATCCTTTAGACACCATTGCCACCATATGGTCAGTTTGGTCAGGGCTTCCCGCAGCTGGTGCCGCTCACACCTCGGTGCTGCGGCCACAGAATTCCATGCGGTGTTGCAGACTGCGCCCTGCAGCGGGGAGTGGCAGGTCTACCTGAGCAGATCTACCTGAGCAGATCTGCCTGAGCAGATCTACCTGAGCTCAGCATCAGCTCTCACGCTAGGGGAGAGCAGTGCTGGAGCTGGTCGCCCCAGCCCACCGTCTGCTGTTCCACTCTCCTGGTGGAATGAGGAACAGGATCATGCCTGTGTTTACAGATGGTGCCTCTAAATCTCTGGTGATAGAGTGTTTGCTGACTTCAGACAGAACAAAACAACAAACAGACAAACATACACCCCCGCCCCGACCCTGAATTTGACATTTTCGTTTCTTTCTTGCCAGATGCAGCCGGTTGATCTCCTGGGTATCACAATCAAAACCCTTGCAGAAATCGAAAAGGAGGTAAGTAGCCAGCCAGGCACTGAGCAAGTCACAAGGGCTGTGTTCACTTCTTTTTAAGAACCTTCCCTTATGGAAAATACTTTTCTTGTCTCTCCCAAGTCACCAAGGATGCATAAAGTAAAGCAGTAAGCTCCGGGTCAGGGATGTCCTCTGTGATCCATGATGAATGAAGACACTTCAGATGGTGAATTTAATGGCAAAATGTGGGGCCTTCTGTTTATTTCCAGATGTCTTTCTTGGTTAACCTTTCTTTCTCATGTATTAACAATATATGGTACAGGCAGGACACTCTTAGGTGCCTCTTGTGTGTCAGGGAGGCAAATGGACTTGACTCAACGATGTCAGGTAAACACCTTCATCTGTTTTTAGTTTGCTAATGCTGGGAAGTTGTTGCTGGGAGAACTGGGCTGCACTTCAGTGGGAGTGAATGTTTGAGGAGTGCAGGGAGGAGGCAGCCACCAAACCGAGGATGGTTCTGAGGGAGCCTTCTGGCACAGGCATGACGTACATGGCATGGTGCCAAGGAGCTGTCTGCTCTGCAAAGGTTGCTTCACATCTAAAGTCTCAGACTAGGAAGAAACTTGTCTCAGCAGCACATGCTTCTTCAGGCACCATTGGTCACAAAGACCTTCTCCTATGCCATCTACCTGGGTTCAAGGGAGAAAGTAGGAAGATGATATTGCAAAGCTGCCAGATTCCTCAAGGCTTCTCCACTTTTTTATTCCAGTTGAGTCCAGTTGCCTAAATCCGCCTTCTTCTGCCTGAAAGTTTTGTCTGAGTACAAGAAGATGGTCAGGCCCAGTTGCCAGGGCTTTTGCAGGCACCCCAAGATGCTGCCTGACAGGGGCAAAGGCAGACAGATGGACCCTGTGCCTCAAGCACTGCAATCTGCCACGTGGCACACGTGCCATGTCTCTGGTTGGGACTGCCTGTGTCTGTCAGGAGGGACTCTGGGAGCAGAGGGTGCTCAGGGCTGGCAGCCCTTCCACGTGCCTGTCTGCTTTCCCACTCTTGCCCTCTTGAACTGGCCAGGGAGCAGATGGTCCCTTTGGCCAAAGAGGAATCCATGTGGTGCTGGATTTGCTTCTGCATCATCTCTGTGTGTTGCCTCATATGGGAGAGGTCTGGCAGCTCGAGGGCTGCCTGGAGGGGGGTGGGCTGCACAGCCCTGCTTGTGCCCTCGCAGGCCTGTGAAGTGTGGGGACACCAGCACTGGAATCATTTGTGTGGGCCAGGGAGGAGAGGCCAATTCCTGCCAGCTCTCCCACAGCTCCTGCTCTGTAGCAGGCTGTGTGCGTTCCAGCGTAATGAAAAGTATGATTATGCAGCTCATATTCCTTGATGAAGCATCTTGTCTGCACATAGAGAGATACACATATAAATATTGTGAATTTCGGCATGGCTTTATTTCCCTTGCAAGCAATAGCACCATTACAGCAAATCTTCTGGATATCCAAAGCAGCCAGAACATTCTCCCTGGAGCAAGATGCCTTGCAAAAAATATTCCCAAAGAATTCCAAGAATTACTGTTCTCTGTCACCACATTTGCAGATGTATGCACCCATCCTCCAAGCTGCACGCAGCTGAATTTCAGGACTCTACCCTGTCAGGAAAATGATGGAAATAGGTGCAAATCCTGGACTGCACATGAACTACTCTCGTTGCCCAGGATGGCACAGCTGTGCCAGGGGCAGTGCACAGGGAGCTGGGCTATGAAGAGGTGCTGAAGTGCAGTGTAAGCAGCACACGTTGTCACTTTGTGGCTAATTTGGTGGATGTAGGACGGAGAGGAGAGTGTAGGACAGACAGTGCCAGGTCTCCCAGCAGGGCTCTGGAGATTTGTCCTTGCTACTCCTGCCTGTCCTGGGTAGGGTAGAGTCACTGAAGGGGCACCTGGGCAGGTGCAGGTGATAGCAAAGGTGCTGGCACTGTCACTGTTCCCAGCTCTGTGGCGGAGGCTGTGGCAGTGAGGGCAGTGGTCTGGCTGCTGGCAGGGTTCACCCTGTCTTCATCTGAGCCTGGCTTGGTGTAAAAAGTCCAGAGAGAGTCTAATTACTAAAGGGAGCATCCAATATTCATTCCTTTTAAACTGATAAGGAAGGCAGTTCATTTAACCACTGAATTGCTACAAGTTTTCATGGGCTGCTCTTTGCAAATATATTTAATGAAGAAGTTGTAAATCTAGAAGAGCTTAAAATTTTAATTTTACACAGAAATATTTTTCCTTGTTTGCATGTTTGTAGTCAAATCTCCTGAGTGCAGTCACATGAAATGTTCTTTAAATGAACATATTTGCTAACTGGCATGATTTCAGATTTTAAAACATTGGTTCCAGCAATTAGGAGTTTCCTCAGTTCCCCAATGACTGGAGAGATTCGTCTTGATTATAATTGCTCTTAGCCACGCATATCTAATTTGTGTCTTTTTAAGTGTTAATTAGTAAACAGTTTGAGCTGACATCTTTATGCGTTTGGGTGTTGAAAAATGAGGCCTATTGCGTGCCGCCGGCTGTGGCATCGCGACAGGGACGTGCGGCCGCGGGGGAGTAGAAGCCCGGCACAGCCTGGATACAGGTTCTGGTACAGCCCCCGGCACAGCCCCGGCACAGTCCNCGGGCTCCATGTGCTCGGCAGGAGCGGGACTCCCGCAGCTCGGCGTCTCGCCAGTGTCCTCCCGAGCCGGCACCGAAAGGAGGTCGGCGTTGGGTGGAAGTGGCGCAGCCCTGGCACAGCCAGCACAGCCCTGGGCCAGGCACCAGCATGGTTGATGGTTACCCGGACCGCCTCGCTGGCAGCACGTCCCGTGCCCCAGTCCGGCTGCTGAAGAGCGTGCAGGATGATGTGTTCGTGGCATTCCAAGAGCCACAAATGGGACACTGGGAGATGCATGGGAGGAGAGTCCGTGTATGGGGCCGTTGCACTGGGTGTGTCAGGGTCGTGGGCAGCTCCTACCCCGGTAGCCGCAGCATAGGGCATTGCTTTGGCCACGCACCTGCCGTGGGAAACCACCGCTCTCCGGCTTCTGCTGGGGTGCCCTGGCACGGCCGGCGGGGCGCGGCTCTCGGCGTGCCACGAGATGGCACTGCTACCGTGTCCGCGGGCTGCGAGGGACGGCCCTCGGCTGCGGGCGTGTGTCCCTGGGCTGCGCTGGCATCGCGGGGCCCCAGGGATGTGTACAAAGGGGTTTTCCCCCTCTTGCCAACCGAAAGTGCTAATTCTGATGGTAGTGGCTTGTGTAGACCTGCCGGGGGGAATATTTATGACTAGCTGCTTTATGGGCAGGATGAGTGTGATCATGTTTGTGTTAATGCTGGGGTTTGGGGGAGAGGGTGAGCACTACTTGGGGAGGTCACTGATGCGGGGTCGGGTGGTACCAACAGGTTCACCTGGCATGGCCCCGCCTGGGCCAGCTGCTGTCAGACCCGGGTTTTCTCTCATTCTTCTGGCACGAGCGGGGTGGCTGTGTGGGTCGGTGCTCACGGTTCCCTCTCTCTGCTTTGCCCCGCAGTACGACTACAGCTTCCGGACGGAGCAGAGCGCGGCGGCCCGCCTGCCGCCCAGCCCCACCCGCTGCCCGCCGGTGCCGCCGTCCTGAGCGGCCGCGGCGCCGGAGCGCGTGTGTGCTTCGTACTACTGAGCGGGACGCGGGACACAGCGACGGAACCGAGCCGGAACCGAGCCGGAACCATGCCGGCAGGCCTCCACGTGTCCGGCCACCGCGCTGCGCTGCGCCGCCACCTGCACACACCGCTCCACGTCTTGGGACCCTTCGGCAGCTGCCCCTACCCCCGCCCCGCTGCTGCAGACCCCTCTCCACGTGAGTACAGGACTGGGAGCCTGACGCAGCTCCTTGCTCATCTCCAGCAGTAATCCTGCTGCAGGACAGTCACAGAATCCAGAGCTGTAGCAAACCTCTGTGAACACAGCCGGGAGCTTGCGGAGCATCGAGAAAGCTTGGCCCTATAAAGGACAATAAAAGGCATGGCTGGGTACTGCCACACGAGTGCTGTGGAGCTGCTCAGCTCTCAACACCTTGCAGCAGGAGGCTCCTGTGGCACCCAGTCCAGTGCAGAACTGAGCTGCAGTGAATGCCAATCCCTCTCCCAAGGTCTGGGCACAGAAGTTCCGCTGTGGCTGGGATCAGTCTCAGATCCACTGTGGTCACTGGATTTGCTGTAGGCTGGGGGAGCCAGGGCCCCTGTCTCTCCCTGGGCACTGGCAGGGCAGGGCAGGCAGGGTGCCCAAGGTGCACTGCAGGTCCTGAGGATGAAGCACCTCCGCTTTGCACAGGGTGTCCATCTGTCCATATGGATCTAGGGCAACAAGCATCCTGTGTTTCTTTCTGGAGGGATGCTGGCAGCGACACCCTGGCAGACCCTGGCAGTGCCCCACTGACCCTGGCCAAGCTGTCTCTGGACCTGCTGACAACTGGGATGCCATCACCAGCCTGTCATTGAGACAGTTCTCTAGCATGTTCCCCGCTAGCTGCTTGAACAAGAGATGTGCCTGTTTCCTGGGCATTCATGGGAAAGCACTAAACACTGACATGGCACAGGATGAGAGTGGGATGCATTAAACCCTGACCTCTGCCTTCCTGTGATCCCTGACTGGGCTTGCTCCCAAGCCAAACACATCTCTTGGAGAAGTCCATTGCTGTAATAAGTTATTTACAAGTGCCCATCTGGTTCTGTGCTGCTCTTTCAAGTCTCTGCTGTAGAACAAAGATACATCATGGCAGCAAAATGGCAATTTTGGAGTAAGTGTTAAAATGTACAGGTTTTTATATTGTAAAATACTGATTCCCTGACCCCACTGAAATGCAATTGCCATGGTAACAGTAACAGTGTTGTTGCTCTCAGCCTGGGTCATACATGTGCCCCAACCCACTTTGCACTCCCTTGGATTGATCTGGCATTTGCTAGTTTCACAGAGTGGTAACTAACAGCAGTTTTTGTACTATTGGCTAATATTTTTTATTTGTACATAAGCAAAATAATTCTTGTCCAAAGATTCATTTCTGGTTTTAAGGCACCACACTATACTGCTGGGATAAAGAGCACAAAATACCGTGACATTCAGGACAAACTGAGTCCAGATCTTTGCTTCAGCTTATTCCAATCAGGTAAATAATTTTCTGGATCTGCCTCTGCAGAGTGGCCATGTGGTTGGAGAGCAGAAGCCAATTTGGTTGCATGTGTGTTGGTTTTGGGCAAGAGTTAAAGCTGTGCTCCAGCTCTGGAGCTCTTGGGTGACCCCCTGGAAGTGCTCGTTTACTTGGAGCTTGCAACCACCATTTTTAGTTGTTATTTATCCTGCAGTAAAGAAAAGCCAGACCTCACTGCCAGGCTTCACAAAGGCCAGATTGATGATGCCGACATCGACAAATGAACATACCATGGCAGCTTGGTCATTCGGCTCAGGTTCACTTCAAGTTCAAATCCACTCTGTGCCGTAGTGCTGTGCCCATCTCATCCATCTTTTGTCTTTCTATTTTTCTGCTTGTAATTTGTTCTGTAGTTTTCTGTGACATCCATTTATAGCTTCTTCTGTGGCTCAGTGGTCACGGCAGGTAGGCAGGAGCCATCTGCAGCAGTGCGTTCCTCATAGCTTTGGGATGAGAGCTGACCTTCCCTGTTCGTGGTGGAGGAACGAGGGCTGTAGACTAGCACAGGGCACAGCACAGCCAGCACAGTCTGCAGAGCTCCAGGGACAGTGCCTGCCACTGGGAGACTGAGAGACAGCTGCCAGGAGCCCCTCCTCGAGCCCTCTCTTGCTGTGTGAGGGCAGGGTTGCCTGTGCAGTGGACAGGGGGCTCAGCAAGCAGCAGGTTCTGAGAGCCACCGAGCCCCAGGCTCAGTGCCACACTCCCTGGAAAATGGGTGCAGAGCTTTGAGTCCTTTATGTAAGAGAAAATTAGTGCTTTAATGTTTATACCAACTGCTAGGTTTGCTCAGCCTTCTTGGAGATAACAAGCTCAGCTTGCTCAGCAGTGACCTACAGGAAACACTGGATACTTGAAACACTGGCAGGACACTCGGCTGGGACAGTCATCTGCATCTTCAGGATATATTTGTATACCTACTTCTCCCTCTCTAACACTGGGCCAGCAAAGCTGCTCTGGGACTCACCTGCAAAGAACCTTGAGAGATGAGTTTGCTCTCCATGGTGTGGTCCTGCACCATGGCACTGCAGGGACAGCCTGTTCCAAATGCACAGACAGGACAGATGCAGTTCCTGTGGGGCAAACACACTGAAGGTATTTTGAACAAGAAGCTGCAGCTGCTGAGAGTCAGCTGAGCTCTCAGCCCTGCTAACCACAGGCTGGAAACCTAGGTGATTCCGAGAGGGAGAGGGCTCGGAGCCAGTGCTTGGAAGCACAGCGAGACAGTGCAGGGTGGTTGACTGTGTCAACTTCTCAGTCTGCTGATCAGAGGAAGCTTTTTTTATTGCACTGCTGAATTCCCAAGACCAGGGGTGTCAGGTCAGCATTTCCACAGGAAGGTTTTATTGGCTGTTCCATAACTTTTGTACTCATGGCAGCTCATTGCAAGGCTGGTCCTTGCATCCTTACAGAGAGTCCTCCATGCTGGCATGTGCTGTGGCCAGTAGAAGCATCTCTGCATCTTCCTCCCTGTCTGAGAGGTGGCTGTAGAAGAATTGGCCCAGGCAATAAATGTTCAGGGAGTCTGATAAGGGTGTTGTCTGGCTGTGGAGAAGCCTTCTGAAGCATAAGGGGAGGGGAGGAGTCAGTGAAAAGCAACAGAAGTGAATTTGCAGAGCTTTACCAGATGTTCTTGGCTACCTTGACTGAATTTGTAGAATAAAACTGGTCTCTAGGTAGTTTAATCTTGTGGCTGATGGAGAAGTTAGTTTGCCAAATTATAATACATCTGCAACAGAGACAGAAAAGCAGCAGTGCGGGGTTTGCTTACTGTAAAATACACCTTCTGATGTGAATTCATAGTGACACGCTGCCTCCTGGATTCCTCATGGTAAGAAGCTGGTCATGTGCTGAGGTGACTCACGGCCACCCAGGCCAGGCTGTGCTGTCTGCTGTGTTGATCATGGAAAGGCAAGAAGTTAGTCCAGAAAGTGATGTAGAGTGTGACCTTTGTGATAAAATTCAAGTGTGAATAGTTGTAGCAGGTGTCTTCCCTTATGGGAGCACCTCGTATCTGTAGTTCCATAGGAGTAAACTGTGTCAGACTTTGCCTGTGGCTGTCCCTGCGTGTCCCCATGGTGTTTGTTGGAGGTGTCCTGGGAGCCTCCTGTGCAGTGAGAGGTTGTTGGTAGTCTGTAGCATTGGGCTTATTTGGTTTCACACCCACCACTGCCCCCTCAGTGTCCTGAGCTCTCCAGACTGAACCCACACGCTGCTGAGTCTGGAGAATTCCTGTCATGGGCACTGCAAGTGCCAGGTAGGTGCTAGTGGCCAAGGGCATGCCTCCACGGGCCTTGGCACCTCCTCTTCTGTGGGGCCCTGAAATCTCCTGGGAGGAGGGAAAACGGGATAGAGCTGGCCAGTTCCATGTTGGCCTTCACCTCCCCGCTGCTCCCCAGGTGACACTGGGTCTATGTCCCCAAATGTGCTCATGGCCGCTCTCCTATGGCAGCCCCAGGAGCCCGGGGGCTGTCCCTGCTCCCCCCAAAGGGCAGGCACACCTCGCTTCATCCGAAAAATTACCTCAGCCTTGGGGCCTTGAGGAACAGCCGGGAGCCCTCGCAGCCCCAGAAATCCCCCAGCAGCGGGGCAGCCGAGCCTTATCGCCCGGGCTGTGGTACACAGGAGGAGAGGCTGCTCCTCTGCTCACAGACGAGCTCAGAGAGGTGCTGCTCGCTTCGTTCACCACAGGGAAACCAAACACTTCGGGTATTCTGGTCGCTTGTTGTGAAATTGTTTCCTAACAGCAACAGATTTAAATGTCATCATAAAAATGGCAGAGAGAAACCTTTTATGCAGTTGCAGAGTGGTTTTCTAAGGTTGGGTTACTGAAAGTGATTTTACTGTGCATTAATCTTATGAATGTTACAATGTTTTATATTTATTTTAGATGACCCTCCTGTATTTTACAAAGGGAAGTTTCATTGTGTGATAACTCAGTCTGTATTCTTAATATAATTTGTTAAATGAAACTTGTTTTAATCAGATTAATTCTGTGTGCTTTTGTGTTTTAATTTTCTGACTGAAACAACTACCTGGAACGGAAGGGTGAACTACAGAGGTGGCAATACGATCCCCTACAGGGAACATGCTCTTGTTTGTGGGCTTTTTTCCTGGACATTGGATATAAAAGGCCTTGGAGAATGTGTCCAAAATGTCTTGCTCTACAGGTACGCTGCGAAGTCAGAACAAACTCAAATGACGTGTTTTATGGGGCAGGATTGGGCAAAGCCTGGCAGGAGCAATGCTCAGCACAGCCGTGGTGCTGGCCAGCAGTGAGGGCAGCGCTGTCTCGGGGCAGCACACCCCACCCTGGCACAGCCACGGCCACGGCTTTGGGCTGCAGTGGCCACCCAGCAGCAGTGTGGGCAGGTCCCTGCGTGGCCAGCAGCAAGCCCTGAGGGGAATGGGCTGCTCAGCCGGGGGAGGCCAATCCTGCACTACACTGAAGTTGTTATTCTTTGTGCTAAATTATTATTCTTCTGAACTTGACCCAGGCTAGTGGTGCACAGTCTGACCTCTGGCATCTTCTCACCCCAGACAGTATTTCTGTCTCGCTTATTTTGAGTGCTCTTTGAATTAAGGGAGATTAATACCCAAGTTCCCGGCATTCTCTTCAGGCATATGTTTTTATAACCTTTTGAAAGCAGTACCACTTGTTCCACAAAAAACTCAGAAGCGGCATCCCGGGGCTGCCGTGGGAGCTGTCACCGGCACCTGATTGAATGTCCTGGCTGGGGAGGAGGTGGTGTGGGGAGGACATAAACCAGAGTGGGCCATGCCATGCCAGCCCACGGCTTCCCAGCAGGCGTGGAGCTCGGCAGGGTCAGGGCTGCACTGCTGGGGCCTGCGAGCACCTCTGTCCCCTGAGCCTGTGGGCTCAGCCCTGTGGCACAGGACACCCAGTGAGCCAGGAGAACCCTCATCCCCCAGCACTGGCGGGGACTGGAGCTGGCTTGCATCCATCATTCATAAGGAAAATTGCTAATTTCTTCTCTCTGTTTAGTGCTTTTAGACGTGGGAGGGGCCATTTCTCTCTGGAGAGATGTCTTGTGGCCATTCCTGCCCCAGGGAAATCCTCCCAGTGCCTGAGGGGAGTAGCAGGCACAGGGGCTGGAGGCGGCCAGCACGGTCCCTGTGTCATCAGAGGGTTCTTTTGGGCTTTGTGTGCTGGTGGCTTTGGTTTTCTTTTCTCCTCTCCCTCCTACAGCTTTAAAAATTAACTTGCCTGGGGAGTTTCTCAAAATCCTTTCCTTTCTCTGGAATGATGGATAAGCCATGTAACTGATTGTCATGGCCCTAGGGAGGATAAACATCTTCTGCAGTTTAAAATAAAACCTCCTCAGTCCTTGGTTAATAAGTGTTGAAAGAAGCACAAACAGAGCTAACATGGGATTTCCATGACTAACAAGATGACCACATCAGTGAATGTTGTTTGGGGTTAAAAATGACTCAGCTTTTGCTTCCCCTGGGTAAGATGTTTTATCCCAGTGCAGGAAAAGCTGCCAACAGCACTTTGAAGCTCTGGCAAACACGATGGAGCCAGGATTGTGAACTGGGAAGTGTTTGAATGCCGGGTTAAAAAAACCCTCATAAACTCTGCTCCATGTGTGCGGATTTCTGGAAGATAAAGGAGCCCACAGCTTCATCCAGCTTGTGCTGACTCTTTTCTTTTCAAAAGCCTTTTCAGATGTTTTCACTTTTCTGCTTGCTTTGTTGAAAGATGTAAAAATTTAAGACAACCACAAAGTAAACATTTCAAAACTTTCTATTTCGAAAATTAGTGACATTTTCAAAATCCCTCAAATTCCATTTCAGCACTATCAGAAATGAAGATGTTTGGGGGTTTTTTGATTGGCAAGTTTTCCAGGCAGGTTTTTGTTTATTGATAACTTCTATTTTTCAAAGAAAATAGATTTATTATTCAGTAGAAACACTAGATAAGTAGATGTCTTGTCAAAATCAAGCAGGTTTTCTTTATTAGAGTGAAATAGTAATGAACTCATCTGCTTCCAATATTTATAAAGAGTAGGGAAGGCCATTAATTCTGCTGCTTGTGAATAAAACCATCTGTGATTTCTTTCCATTTGATGTGTTTTGGTTTTAATATACATTTTTCACAAATAAGTGTAGGGTTTTTTTGTGAAAATGTCACATTCAGAATCTCATAAAGAAAGAACTCAAGGAGGGGGAAACGAAATGTTTTGTTAGCTCAGTAATTTCTCACCTTGCACAGAGAGTAAAATTCCTGCCAACTTTAACACATTAGGCGACAGAATTACATGTTCGGCTCTAATGCAATCCATGACATGGAACAAGGCAAACAGAGGATGTTTGGAAGTTTGTTTTCCTTTGGGAATCACACAGTACATTTAAGTTAATCTGTCCTGACACTTGAATTATAACATGAGCTTCTTTAGAGAAGCAAACCGGTAGATGCCTCTTTTTAAAGCAAAGCAGAAGTTAATAAAATGGGCAACACGTCGAGGAGAAAAAGCCCGAATGAACCATCATGCGATTCCCAGAGCAAATGGGCTCTGGGCTGGGCTTTTTCCACCAGAAATGCTGGAAATCTTGTGACATCTTTCTACTGAGGGTGAAATTTGACCTCTAGAATTTTACTGGATTAAAGCAAAAGCTACAAGAATGCCCCAAGTGAGACCACTTTGTACAAGTTGGACTTGTGCGAGTTCGATCTTAAATTAAACTGAGTATTCACCCAACTGCTCTGCCAGGATTTATTTCACAGCCTTCCCAGCAGCTCGCAGGTTGGACTGTGCCACACCTTCCTGATCTGTACCCCTAGGGGTAAGGAGTGCTCCTCTGCTCCTGCCAGTACAGCCCAAGCACCCCTGGGGCATCTCTCTTTGGGCCTGGAATGGGAATGGGGCTGTAAATGCCATCTGCTCCACTGAGTGTTGCTTGAAAACATTGGCTCCAGTTACAGATTTTAAGGCCCAAATTTAATGTCCATTGTCCAGCAGGATCAAAGCAGATCCTTGAAGGTTCCTCCAGGTGAAGAAACCTGAAATCTAAAAGCAGATGTCCTCACCTGAATTCCAGAACTCCGGCTGCTGTAGAGCGGGGTAGGTACTCTCCTGAGAGGGAAAGCCAATGCCAGTTATCACTGGAAAAACGAGTAAACTGGTTTTTCAACTACCTCTTGGCAGAGATAGGAGAGGCTGTGCTCTTCTCTCAGGGCAGTTGTCACACCTATGCCAAGCAAGTAAGTCTGCTTATTGGTTTGCTTGTATTTTATAGTTTTTATAATTTAGAATTTATAATGTAATCTGGTGTGGAACAACAAAGATACTAATTGTCCCAAGAGATTTTTTTCACCAATTTGAACAAGACTGTCAGCTGGACGAAGAAACAAAATCTGATTTTCAGCTTTAAAAAGCTTGACCAAACAGCTTTCAGGCATAGGGCTTGGGCCAGGTTTGGGTGGGTTTGCACAAGTTCCACGTTGCTGCTCTGGGGGCTCCGGCCGTGCTGGGCACTGGGCAGGGAGGGACACACTCCCCCAGCGATGGACCCACAGCCCTCCACGGGTCCCCCACGAAGACAGAAACGTCAAAATGGGGGTTTAAATGGTAATAAGGAAAATTCACACTGGATATTAAGAAAACTTCCTAAAGGAGAAGCAGGTAAGGCCTGGGAAGTTGGTTATCCTCCATGAGGCTTTGCCAAAGATGTGTTGGGAGCAGGGCACTGAGGATGAGCCTCAGTGCGATCAGCAGTGCCGAAGAGCGGGTCCTTCCCGTGGCTCTGGCCTTCCTCAGGAGCACCCCAGTGACTGTTCCCACGGTCATGGCAAGGGATTTGGGTCGTTTGGGTTTGCTGGGGAGGGCGACTCCAAGTCACTGAAGTGTCAAGGAAACAGGGAGCCCAGGAAGCCATCGTGCTATGAGATCATTCCAGGTTCCTTCCCTGGCAGAGGAATGCTCCCGCCAGGAGTGGTTGAACACGGTCCTTATTCAAAAAGAAGACAAGAAGCCTGTGATGGTTTTTCTCTGTTGGGAGTCCCACAGGAACATGACGGGTTGATTGGGATGCATCAGGCCAAAAGCAGAGGGCATGGGGTGAGCAGAGTGAAGAGAGAGGGAGAGCAGGGGTGGCCAGGATAGCCCAGTGCCAGAGATGGTGGTGGTGATTATTCTGTAGTGATAAACAAGTTCCCCACTGGCCAGGGAAAAGCTGTCATGTCCATGGGCTGGGTCAAGGGCTGGCAAAACCCAAGGAGTACAAACTTGGGGATATGTGAGGATCAGTTTCACGAGCTCTGGAGGCCACAGAGGTGGCTTCCTGTGCCTGACTGTTCTCTGAATTACACAAAGACTTTCTGTTTTTCCTACCGACGTGGAACACTGTTCCCACAGTCCCCAGCAATGACCTGTCATGGGTGGCAGAAGCTACTCAATGGACTCAAAGCCCTTAATGCAAGCGTTTTCCCTGTTCTAACTCTAAATTCCTTTTTCTGTCCAAATTCCTATTCATATGAACCTTTTAGGAACTTAATTATCCTTGAGACTTCTACCTCTCTGTGAAATCTGGTTTAAATCAGTAAAGAAAAGAGTTCAAAGTTATTGGGCAGGACAGGCAGACAGACAAGCACACAGGGATCACAGGAACCTTGTTTTCATAGGAAACTAGATTAAAAAAATCCCACAGCAGTTACCAGCCCCTTTGGTGGCACGCCTGCCTCGGTCCCGTCAGGGCGATGGTTGGGGGCACAGGCAGCTGGGTTTGTGCTCTTTGGGAAGGGGAGGGGGCTGGGAACAGATCCTGCCTCCTCCAGCCAGGGTTGGCTGGGCAGTGGTGCTGGCAGCAGCGATTCCACAGCCTGTCTGCTTTTCCCAGCTGGATGCAGATTCATGACATCCCTGCTCGCTTTGGCATGCAAACCTGTACCTAATTTCTTCTGAAATGGGCCCTGAGGAAGTCAGCAGATGTTATTATTAAAGCATTGAGCATCAGCAGCTCCCGAGATATTGTCAGTCTGTTAATGAGCTGATCAAACTGGGGAAGGCAAGGGCTTTCCCAACTTCTTAATAAGGAAAATAAGACCTCCAAGGTTAAAAGACTTCATTTAAACTGCACCAAGTTTATAGGTTGCAAAATGTTCTTTAATCAGTTTATTCTTAGAAGGCCCTAAGTGCCCCTGAACAGGAGTGGACATTATCTTAAATGATCCCACAATAACACAGCAGCTCTGTCTTGGTGGGGTTTGCTGGCATTTTGCTCCCTTAGTCTCCTTAAGTGGCCTTTCCCATGCACCTTCTGCAATTCTTTTGTGAACATTTTGTGCTTCATTGCCTGCAGCTCTGCCCCAAGACTCCTGATGATTTGTGAATTATTAGTCTTTACAGTTTGAAAGTTAAACTGATTTTCCTATCAATATAATTGTATTTGCAGTTTTGTACATCTTAAATCTCAGCAGTTTCCCAAGGCTGCAGGAGACACCAGTTGTACAAGTGAGCCAGAAGTATCTGGAATTAGACATCTCCCTGCACCTCTCCCTGTCCTCCCTCACTCTGAGCCTGTCCCTGTGGACCCTCTAGATACTGTTCTCCTAATAGCAGTGGCTAATGGGGAACTCACTTTGTTGGTTTTTCTCTTAATTCCATACTATCTGGAAGTCTACTTGGGGTTTTCCCACCTGCAGGGGTGTTTAGAATTTGGGCTACAGTGATATTGATATTGATAATAGAGTAAATTGGTAACAGCTGAAAGTTTAGAAAGAAAACATCTATTATTTCTACAGGAGAAGAGGAGCATGATATACCTTAATGGTGCCTAGCCATACCTATCACTCACCTGAGGCAGGTCCAAGGACAAGCTGAAGAACCCCTGTCTTGAGGAGCTTCATTATATCCAAATTGCAAACAGATAAAGAGCTACTGAGGAATGATCAGAGAAGGAGAATACAGAGAAAGCCCCTTTAATTCTCTCCATCTGTTCCTCAGTGCAAGTGGGAAGGAGAACACAAAGGTGAGGCCCCATGTCCCATGTCCTGCAGTCCCTCCAGCAGGAGTTGGCCTTGGGTGGTTGTGGGCAGCTACCCCATGCCCAAGGGGGACTCTCAGGTGCTCAGCAACACCTCCTCCTCACCATGGATCACTGAGCTCCCACCCATGCCATGATTTATTCCAGCATGGACATATTTATACCATCTGATAAGCAATGGCTGCTATAAATATGTCCATGCTCTCCCTTTTGCTATGCACCAGTGAGGCAGGGGCATGTTGTGATAAATTGACCCTGAAATATAGTGTATGTGCATGGTTTTAAAGACTGGAAGGATCAGATCAGTTTGGTGTCTCTGTTGTGGTTCATTTAGTTCTTTTAAAGGCATCTGCTCAACTGTGGCTTCCAGGGAACATTTCCAACATTACCAATATTTTTAACCCCTGTGTGTGTCACTTGGCAAAACTTTATGAACACTAATAAACAAAAAGACCCTGAACTACATCTCAGCATCAAAGCAGGACTATTCTTCCCCTGCTGTGGCCAGTGAGGGCAGGGCTGTGCCCTGGGAGACATTGGGTCACATCCACTGATGCCGTGGCATCCACTGCTTGCCCTGCAGGGAGAGCAGCACCTGGGGGCAGCCAAGCCCGGGGTCCCCCAGCCCTCCCACCCACCCTGCTCGAGACCTCCAGGGAATCTACAGCCTTTCTGACCAGGACCACTCACATGTTCGTGGTCTGCAAGCACCCTCTCACTATCCCGGGTCATTTCTGCTGACTTCAAATGATAATGTGGAACAGAGAAATAATAAACCTGGGAAAAGTCAGTGGAAAACAACTCCCACTGGTTCAGACAAGAACTGGGTCTGCTGTGGAGGAGGATGAAGGGCACTGACACCCTACATGCCTGGGAGTCACACTGAAGCCAGTGTGACCAGGTGAAGCTGGTCAAGTGCAGGGCTGCGTGATCAGGTCCCAGCTGATGATAAAAGGAGGCACCTGTGCAGTGGCCCTTTCTCATAATTTCCCTCAGATTCTGTCAGTGGGTCTGCCTTTGAGCTGCTTCTGCCTGCCTCTTCTCCTAAACTGTGAGTATCAGCTATATTTTTTCATCTTTCAGAGGAAGTTTATAATTAGGTTGGAATTCTTCAGGCAGAGGCAAAGGCCATGCTGGCTTGGGTTAGATTGTTTTGTTAGATTTTGAGAAAAACTGTTCTTCATTAAAGAATGTGTGCTGGTTTCTGGAGGAATGGCTGAGACCTTCCCTTCTCTAGTATCTAGAGTCTCATGCAGTTCTAAACTTAAATTTCTTTTCTATTTAAATATTTAAAGCTTGTCTTTGCTTTTGTTTTTACAAAACTTGAACTGAGCTGGAGGGGTGCCACAGGCTGTGGGAGCAGAAGCTGAGTCAGCCCAGTTTGAACTGGCCATGGCTGTACAAGCACTGACCATGGAGGACTTGTCCAAAATGTTAGGAAGAGGAGGCTCATTTTCCAAGGAGTTTCGAATGGTTAGCTGTCTCTGCATAGGGCAGAGCAAGAATCTCAGTGGGTGAATTGGGTGAGCTGGGCTCTGCTGCCTCCTATGTGAGGAGTTGGCTGCCCTTTCTCTGCTGTGCCATCCCCTGTTTGGCCTGGGCCTGAGTTGTGTCTGAGCAGTGGCACTCTGGTGTCTGTGGCCAAAAAATTACCCCTTCAGATACGTATGTTACTTTTATTTTGTACGGTGTCTTTCAATTTGAGCAGCGTTCCCCCTGCATTTCAGCTGGGTTAAAGAGCTGCACCTGGGTCTCCAGTGAGAGGAGGTCAGTGAGCCCTGTGTGTGAGGTTCAGTCAGGTGTTTGTGGGGTGTGGAACGAGCCAAGGGTGGGGTTTTCACCCAGCCTGTCACCATTACTTGAGCTGTGATGAGAGCTGGGAGGGGAGAAGTTCAGAGGGTGGGTTTAGACACACAAACCCCCTGTGTGCCAGGGAACTCCTTGGCACTGGAGTGCTGGCAGCTCATCCACAGGAGGCATCTCTCTGCTCTGGGGCTTGCTCCTGGCCTGTGCTGGGCTCTGGGAATGCAGCCCTCGCTTTCCCTTCTGGTGCTTCTTGTTATGGTTTCTAGTAGCAAGCCAGAGGTTTCAGGTGGAAAGATTTCCTCAAACTCTGCATCATTAAAGAGGCAATTGCAGGAGAGAGAAGTGGAAACGTTCTTGTTGCTGCAAGTAGAGAAATACCCTTCCCTGTGAGGCTGGACTGCAGCCCCGAGCGTGGCGAGGCCGTGCCTGTCCTTAGAACTGGCCCCGCACTGCTGCAGCTCTGGAGGCACGAGCAGGGAGCTGGGCTGGGGCCAGACCCCTCTGCTGGGACCACCAGGTGAAGGGTCCAGGCATGAATTCCTTACAAGTGTTTTCACCAAAAAAAAAAATCTGAAAGGATTAAAGCAGCCATTGTGCACTCCTCTGGTAAAACTCAGCCTTCACGTGGTGCTGGTGGGGTGCAGGTTTGTTTGTTGAGTCACCAAAACTTTGGAAAACATGAAAGCACTTCATGTAACCAAAAAGGACACTAAGTACAGGCTTATTTCTGTGTTTACAGAACTATTTTGGAAGCAAAAATTTTATTATTTAAAAAAAAAAAATCAAGATAGAGTAGTTTTTCATAGCATAACAGCAAAAGGAAAGTAGTGCAGCTTTGGACAAATTAGAAACAGGTTTGAGTATTAGACTTTGCATGGATGGTACTCAGGTATTAATCCATTAAAGTAATCAAAAGAGCTTAAATAAGAATCTGAAGGCTGCAATATATATGTCAATGAACAAGCTGTAAAACTTCCTGAAAAGGTGATTTCAAAGCCATATTGTCCAAGCTTGGCAAATTGCATATTTAATTATTTTGTCAGTCCCTCTTTCTACTCTAATCTTTTGGTGAAATACCTTTAGACATATGAAATCAGTTAAGATAATTAGGGTATGATGGAATTAGGTGTTACTTGATTTTTAAGAAAGATACCATCCTCTGCCTTGGTATAAAATGTGTGCAGACCCCAAAAGCTGGACTGTATTGTAATGTTTTCTTTTCTATAAAGATCAAAGGTCTCCAGCCCCTTTCAAGATGTTTGCAGAATTTGTTTCCTAATTATCCCACATTTACTTATTTGTGTGCTGGGACATCAGAGTTAACTCTTTGATTGTAAAGATGAGATAGGACCTTCCTCCAGATGACTGTGGCCAGCAAAGACTTGCATCTCAAAATTGTTTTTCAGATTATGTGGCTGCTCCACTTCTGAGGTTCTGGTGTGGTTTAGGATAGATGAGGTGTTGTGTTTGCTTGATTTTAATACCCCAGTCCTCTACAGCAAAGATTTGGTTTTCCACAGTAAGAGTTTACACCTTCATTAATATCCTTTACAAGTTTACAAACTCTTGGTAAGCAACAGTAAATTATTTAGGCTTTGATTTGTCTGGAAGTTGGAACTGTTTTCACCAAACCTTTATGATCTTTCCATGATGTGGTGCCTGAGTTTCTTCAGCAGAATTTTCTATAAAAGTTTTGAAATTAGAATTTCTTGGCTCACTTCATTGACTTTATTTTTGCCCCATCTAGAGAGATATAAAAGACTGACAGGACACCCCAGAAATGTGAAAACAGGCTGTAAGTTTTGCAGTTTCAGTTGTGAAGTTACAAAAATAAAGTTGATTAGAATAGCATGAAATCTATAAAATAAAAAGTAAAATGTTTATAGGGGAAGTCTAATATGAAACATTTTTAAACAATGTGTTTTATTTACTTTTTATACATTTCATTTCTCATATTCTTTTGAACTTTTTTGAATCTTCTCATATGTTTCCTAATTACATTTGCCTCTCTGACTCCTGTCTGTATTTCCCCCGGTTCAGAGGGGCTGAGTGTTTGTCTCGGTTTGCGTTTGTTTTTTTTCCTTTGAAAAATCGAGACGCTGCATCAAACTTTTCCGAGGGTGTGTTTGCAGGGGCAGCACCGGGGTCCGGTGCTCGCAGGGAGATGCTGAGTGTTGTGATAACAAGTGAAGGCTGTGCTCGCCTGCCCACAGCTCTGCCAGGGACACAGCAGCACCCACGAGCACTTTTGGCTGTTTCGGGGGAAAGTTGCTCGCGTGCTGCCTGCTGACAAGTGTGAGCTTTGTTCCTGCTGTGAAATCCTGCTGGCCGATTGCCTTCGTCCAGCGCGGGGCGCGGCGGGGCCGAGCGGGGTCCCCTGTGAGGAAGAGGAGGCAGCGGGCTCTGCTCTCACCGCCCCCGCCCTGCCCACGTCGCCGTCCTGGCGTGCCCAGGCCAGCAGCTGCTGATCCTGATCGTGCCCGCAGCCCTGGAGCTCACGGCGCCTCTCCGCACCCAGGCCGGGGCCAGCAGGGTCCCCAGCAGCGCAGAGCGCCCCGCACCTTCCTCTGCCGGGGGCGGGGATGCGCCTCCCGCCTGCCCATCCCCGGCCCTGCCCGGCCAACACCCCCGGGCTGCCTCTGGGAACGGTCCCCGCCTCGGCACGGTGAAGCTGGACCGAGCAGGGACAGAGGGACGGACAGCCGTGGGCAGAGGAGGGACAGAGGACAGACAGCCGTGGGCAGAGGAGGGACAGGGGACGGACAGCCGTGGGCAGAGGAGGGACAGAGGACAGACAGCCGTGGGCAGAGGAGGGTCAGAGGGACGGACAGCCGTGGGCAGAGGAGGGACAGAGGACAGACAGCCGTGCCCCGTGTCAGGGAGCAGAGGCAGCAGCCCCTGCGCTGCTCCCCGTGGCTCTGCAGCACGGTCCCGCTGCAGGAGGCCCCCAGAGCCCCCCGGCATCCCCAGAGCCTTCCCCGGCTGCTCGCTTGGACCCCGCCGTCCCCCGGCTCAGTGAAACACCCCCGTGATCCCCGTGGGTGCCGGGTCGTCCCTCAGGCTCCCGGCGGGGTCAGAGCCCGGCTGTGCACGGCTGACTGATGGCATTAAACGCTTTCCTGACTTCTGCAGGGCTGTTTATTTCTTTGCCATCTTAGCTCAGGTGTGAGGTTACTTATTGGGTTTTTTCCTCTGCTTTCAAAATTAGGGGAGATTTTCTTTAGAATTCACCATTTCAGTCTTCTCTCCTAAACTGGTGTTTTGTTCATTTTTTTTCTCCCTAGTATTTATTAATCCACATAGGATTCTAAATTTGTCCTTCATGCACTTTGATAGGGATAGTTTTCTTCCTCAGTAATCAGTATATCAGCCACCTTCTTAGCACCCCACAAGAAGTCAATATTCACTTCAATATTAAGTTTGTTACAATTCTTTACTTCAATAACATTGCAGCTGAGTTTTTTAGATTATGTACCCAGCTCAGAAAGGTGTTGGGGAAAAGGTGTTTTTTTTTTAACTAAACATGCACTAAAATACACCTCAGATTCCAACAGCCATTAGTAAATATTTTGGGTAATGCTCTGGACTGAGTGCATATCCTTCCCTCTGGGCTGGGCAAAACATTGAAGTTCTTTATTTTGCATTAAGTTACAAATTTTTTTAAATGCCCAAATTTGAAATGAAAAAGCATCTTGGGTGTTTTAGTGGTAGGGTTGTTAAAGATCAAAAGATCTCCTATGCACTTCAGTAAAAATTTTAACTGAACTTGAACTTTAAAGTGTCACAGGAGCTTTTGAAACAGTTTACCCAGTGTTTCAACCAGGGGCTCGTCAGGGGATGTGGTGCTGCCCTTGGCAGCTGCTCCTGGTGCCTGCAGAGGAGACACTGAGAGGGGTTTCAGAGCAATTTGATTCAATCTCATCGTGGAGATTTCTAATCTGAGCTGCTTGAGGTGTCCAGAACCATTTATTTGGCTTCTGGCTGCAATTTTGCCCTGATGTCCCTTTACTGGAAAACCACGCTTAGAAAGACCAAAGAAAAAGTGTGGGAGAAGAAGGAAACACAAAGAGATTTTCCTGAAGAACTTGTGTAAATTCTGGGTTTTGAAACGAAACTCAAGAAATTCTTCAGAGACACAAACCCTGTTGTATCCCTGTGAATAGAGACACAGAACTCCCAGCTCCTGAGAGAACACCAGGAACTGGCAAAAGCCACAGCTCGAACAACAAACAGCTGCAGCACATGCGATGCCGCTACTGGATGTGGAGGTTTCACTCGTGTTAATTACTGTGATGAGCAGAATAGTCCTCTGCAATCAGTGTCCTTGGGAAACCAGATACAGCTCTGTTCAGATGGCTTTAAAAAAATAATTTTCAAAGCTATCCTTATAGAAGAATCTAAGGTATGTTATTACTGATAAGAATTAAGTTAAAGTTTGTTTTTACTTAATTCTAAACAGATTAATAACATATATTAGTAACATATAATAGTTCCATGAAATGTCTTACCCAGGTAACTCCCTACTGAGGAAAAGGAGATGCCACGCTCTGTGTCCTGTCCTTTCGCGTGCTTTTCATTCATTGCAATTTTCGCTGCAGTTTTAGCCGAAGCAGCAATAAATCTATTAGAATATACATCTTAAATTCGCCTCACATTTATGGGCTAAGCTGGCTAAACACAACTAGAAACACGAGCATTTACCTTGCTGTGCTTCCAGGCAGCGGTGCCCGAGTGGGAGGCTCGGAGCGGGGTCTGGGTGCTGTCGCAGGAGCCCGTGGAGGATTTGGGTGTGCTCAGCCTCTCCTCGGACAGGTGCACAAACACTTCCCCCTTTTAGGTGCTACCTGCTCTTTACTGGACGTTTATTACAAGTCGATGCAATTTCACAAAGCACCTGCATGCAATAAAACCCTATTACATGTGTGAGGCCTTAAGGAAATTAACGGTTCCTCCCTGGGGATGCATATTTTGTTAAGATGTTTATTACAGATGAAGTGGTCCTGGGGTAAAACATTAACAAGTTGTAGAGTGATAAAAGGAATTTTATCATTTCTCAGTGACATAAATAGGAAGAAACCTTTAACTAAATCTATAAAATTCCTGTTTCCTAATGAATTTGCTTTAACTATTTATTAACTGGATGAACTTATACAGGCTGCAATTTGGATTTTTTCTCCCTCATCCACTCCCTTTCCTCCCCTGCTCCTCCTCCCAAAACCCAAGCAGAAGGCATTGTCTATCAACTGATGTGAGCTCTGGTGCTCAAAAAAGAAACTTTAGCTCAATAACATTTTTTTTTTTTAAAAATCAATTCTTTTCCTCTGTGGTTTTAAGGCAGAGCCCTAAAATTCAGATCACTCTTGTAATACTGATTTTAGAATTAAATCCAACATTAAAACTCTATATTATAATAATGCTAACTCATATTACTGAAATTACATGTTATATTTTAGGGTTCAGTCCTAGGAATTTATTTTTGGTTGCCATTCTTTTTTTTAGCACCATATTAATGAAGTTTGCTCTTTACCATTATTAGAGATGAAAGCAGGAGCACTGGCTTTGGACTGAGAATGCTCCATCTAATTGAATTATATGAATGTAGTTAAATGTCTACTTCAGAAAGGCCATATTCACTTTCAAGATTAGTTACTCCAAGAGTTAATGGCCTATTTAAGCAACATAGTCCAAGAGCCAAACACAGGTGGGCTGTGTTAATAACTTTATTTAAACCGTTTTTTCCCCTTTTGAGAGGCACAAGCCATCCATTAATGCATTCATTAGAGTTTATGGCATAGTTCTGCTTTTCTCCTAATGACACTATCCAGACTCAAACTTGCTTGGCTAATTTAGCCCAGCTGCCCTTTGCCTCTCAGCAACAGGTCCCTTGTTCTTCGGTCATGCAGGCTGAAGTGTCATGATGATTAGTTTTTGGTCATTGCTGCCCTTTGCGATATTCTTTTGTGTTTTCTCTGCATCGGGATTTACTTTTTCTTCCGATTTTTTGCTGCAGGTTTGTGTGCAGCAGCTGTTGGAAGGGGCATGGCAGAGCAGAGGCATTGCTGCCTCGCTGCAGCCCTCGCATTCCAATGTGATTGAACATTGTGGTTTATGACTTGACTCTGACCAAACAAGCTCACAGGTTTTAATATCCAGCTCTGCTAAAGGTATTTGTGGCAGTTCCTCACAACTGCAGCATCTGAGTTTGCCTGGACTTTTCAGTTTTAAGTCTGATCCAAATATGCCTCCTACTGATGTCATTGCAGCTGTAAAGTGTGTGACTGTGTACAGAAGTGCCTGTTTCCTTCAGTAGCTGCAGTGGAGGTGACCTGTGTGTGTTTAGTAATGAATTCCCCAGGTACTAATGAACATCACAACAAATCAGAATGACCAATGCATCACTGGGAGAGGGAAAACCAGGCTGGGTCAGACTCTGCACTGGCAGCTCCTAACACTTGCAAAGTTTATTTTGGAATATTTCATCAGTTTGGGTATGCTTGCCTGATGTTCCTGGGAGTCTCATGTTAGCTCTTGGCTTCCAGTCTGAAATACCACCTCTGATAAACTTGTACAAACAGTGGGGGTGGCCTTGGCCATCCTGAGATACTGGAGCAGCCCGGTGGGGTCCTGGCCAGACCTCGGGATCATTGTACCACTGAACTCCAGCGAGTTCATCCACAAGGATGAGCGTTCCTAGGTGCTTCCTAACAGAGGGATTTGTAGGAAATACCGCCTTAGAACACTTGTGTGGCTGCACCTCGCGGCAGGCAGCACCGGTTCAGTGGAACGGCGGTGATTTGCAGGTGTGACCCTGTCGCTTGGGCACGAGCTGCGGCAATTCCCCCTCGCAAAAGGCCGCGCCGAGCTGCGTCCTTCTACCGCTCTTCCCAGCGGCAGCGCCGCCCCTGCGGCCCATCGAGCGCTCTCTTCATTTCCCGGCTGCCGGTGGTGCTGTGCGGCTTGTTCTCCCTGCTCGAGGCTGCAATGCGCCGTTCTGAGCCGTGCCGGGCCGCGCTGAGCCGTGCCGTGCCGGGCCGCGCTGAGCCGTGCCGTGCCG
>VZRX01010833.1:97068-123608 GCA_013398075.1 Notiomystis cincta
GCCGGGCCGGGCCGGGCCGTTCTGTTCTGTGCCGAGCCGGGCCGTTCTGTTCTGTGCCGGGCCGTGGCCGGCAGGCGGCGGGCGGTGTCCCGTGCCCGCGAAAGGAGCTCATCCCTGGGCCGGCAGCGGGAGAGACGAGGCCGTTCCGCTCCCTTTCGGACCGGCGTTGTGCCGGGACGGTGATGCTGCCAGGTGGGAGGTGTGAAGTTACAGCCTGAGCAGCTGCCTCTGCACCTGTCTGTACAAGAGCAGCACCAGTGCTCTTCAGAACCACAAACTGTAAAATAATTAGCAATAGGGACAGGCGCACAGCTCAAATTCCCATCAAACCCCCTGTTTCCTCCATGCCGTGCAGCTCTCCCTGCAGCTGTAGAGGCAAGCAAATGCTGTCTGTGACAGAGACACCTTCCTGAGCTCTGTGTAACCTGCTGCCCTGGGTGTGAGCCTCCTTCCCTTTCAGCTGCACCTGTCCTGCGCAGTCTGACTGCAGTCCATTGCTACACTCACAAGGTGAGCTCCAGCAGGTCAGAGATAGATGTACAGAATAAACACTGTGGCAGGGCTGGCACTGGAGGGTCTATTTCTCACTAAGTTCTCTTTGTAAATGTTTGTTGTAAAATGTACCTGCCTCCAAATTGAAGAGTGTGTGAGGTCAAAACGCCCTTATTTACTGTTGCCATTAGGCTACTTCGATACTTAGCTTGTCGGCGCAGCTGAAGGGTGGCTGGCAGGAGGAAGATGCCTGCCAGGCTTGCTGCTGGAGAAGGGGGGTGAATGGACACAGCCTGAAGCTTGGTGGGCTCACAGATGTATTTATGCTTTTTTAAAAATGTGTGGATTAAGTTCAGTGCTGCACTTCAATAAGGTTTCTGCAGACAGTCATGTCCTCATTATTGAATATTCCTGAGGTCAGACATGCTGTCTGGTGTGCTGCCTGGCAGAAGGCCTACCTGACTGCCTTCACTTGAATGGCTGCTCCAAGGAGGGAACAGCCAAGTTCTCCAGGGCAGGGCACCAGAACTCCATGTTGCAGGCTGTGAGTCTTGTTATGAGAAATTACCAGTAATTCCTTTACCTTTATCATGTCTTCTTTATTTGATGTCTTTTGGCAGACTTTTTTACATAAGCTCATGAGTTTCCTGTGTCTTCTGCAAGACTCTAACAATTAATTAATGTTCCCAGCAACTTTGAATGTGAAATCTCACTGTGCAGAAGGGGTCCCACAAGCACCTACAATATTTCTGGATGAATTGGAGTAGGATGTTGAAATTATAATATCCTATGACCCCAATGCTTTTATCTGCAGGAGCAGTGAAAGAGTTAATGCATTAGTTAAAAAGATTTTTAGCACAGGTCTGAACTGAGGCTGACAATCCATTACTCATGACTCCTCAGAAACCTAGCCTAGTTCTTTTCTCTTTCTTTTGTGATTTACAGATTATTACACCAATTGTAAGCACTTTGCAGTTGGATTTTTATTAGAAACTCTGAAGTGAAGAATTACGGTTTGGGATTCACAATGAGAAAAGCGTTCTGGTGTTTGCAGACCCTTTTCATCTCCTGCGTCCCCAGGCTGGCCCTGCTCAGAGCAGGAAGCTCCTGTGTGTGCAGGGCTGAGTGCTGCCACAGCAGCTGTGCTGGGGTCTGTGTGAGGCCAAGCACTTGGGGTACACCTGTCCCCCAGGTGGGCCAGCTCTGGGCACGACTGAGAGCCCCTTGTACATCACAGCAAGCAGGCAGCTGGGCTTGCAGGACTTTCCAGGGGAGACTTGGATTAAATAATAGAAAAAATGTCTTCCCACTAGAAGACACAGGGTGCCCAGGGCAGTGGTGGAGTCCCCATCCCTGGAGGGATTTACAAGTCATATAGATGTGGCACATGGGGACATAGGTCAGTGGTGGCCTTGGCAGTGCTGGGGGAACAACTGGACTCGATCTTAGAGGGCTTTTCCAACCTAAACAATTCTGTGATCTTTTGACAGTGCTGAGGCAGCCCCAAGCAGGAGTGGGTGTGAGCCTCAAGTGTGAGTTGTTTGAGGTAAAAGGCCTCATGAGGAATGCATTTTGGGATTGGTTGGAGACTGAAAAGCTCCCTCCTCTGCAGCAGCTGCACCAGGGCGTGCTGCCAGCATCCTGCCCCATGCTGGTGTCAGAGCAGCTGCTCCCATCAGCTCCTGAAAGAAAATAATTGGAAAGAGAGCTCTTGTAGCTACAGGAACACCTCTGTCCACAAGGTCTGTTGGTATGTCTAAGGGCTGCTGGGCAAATGTAGTTAAAGAGTGGTCCTTCATCCAAAAAGCATTTGGGTGCAGTTGCAGCTCTCTTTGGCTCTGGAAGGACAACTGCAACCAGAGACAATTTTTCATTATGGACAAGAGAATTATGAGGTACAAACGAGTGTGCACAAGAAAGTTCATAAATTACTGGGGATTAGCATCAGTGATGGGTAGATCTGCTGTGTGCAGCCTTCGCCTGGCAGAACAGGCAGGAACCTGCACAGTGTTTGTCACAGATCAGAAACAACAGCCCTTTGACAGATGCCACGTAGATCTTCATCTCCAAATTTACCCATCTGAGAAACATCTGTGTGCTTAGGCTGGCAAATCTCAAGAAATGCTCTGCCAAGCAGCCTCCTTCCGCTTTTATAGCTCTGTAATCCTCATTCCTCCTCTGAAAGGAACAGGAGAGTGTGCAGCTCTTCAGGAAAACTGTGTAGGTCCAGGAGAAGTCTGCGAGGAAAAGATTCATGGCATGATCAAAAAGCACCCAGGCCTTTTACAGGCAAGGCTCAATAGGTGCTTTAAGCAGCTGTAAATAACAGTGAGGAGTGAGGGAGCAGATTAAAGAGCCGAGTGCTGAGGTCTGCGATGGGTTAGGGCAGGGACAGAGAGCACAGGCTGCTCCCACACGGCAGGGATGGCCCGGCCCCTCGGGCAGGAGCATCCCCAGCACTGGGGACAGCTTGGGCTCTGTGGTCAAACCTCTTGTCAGGCCAGAGCACGGGGCTTTGGGGCTTGGCTGAGGCCTCTTGTGTTCCAACAGTGTGGATTGTTCCTTGGAAAGTATTCACAAAGTGAGCTCCTTTGCAGGACTTTCAGTGGTTTGATTCTTGGCATGACACTGCTGTTGCCAGTAAGTGTCTGGCCCTGGCCTGTAAAGGTAAACACTCACCTGAAGTATTGAAACCATGGGGAGTTCAGTTTTGTGTGTTAAATCCTGGTTCCATCTGGCCCAGTCTGCTCAGACCAGTGTGTGGCTTCCCAAGGCAGAATATCCTACTGCCAAGATGTTTGCAGGGCTGGGGCTCTGCTGGCAGGGACAAATGCCTGTAGCTCTCTACTCTGTTGTTTGCGTGGTTTGGAAATTGCTGGTTTACTATTTTAGGGGGTAATGTCCCTGTTTCTTTTGCTGATAAGTAGAGGGAAAGATAAGGGAAAAGTAAGGGATAGGAGAAAATGGGAGCAAAGAAACAGTATGGCAAAGTTACAGCCACAGTGTGCACCTTGTGTCTCTTCAGGGTGTCCTTGAGGAAGGGCTGTGTGGATATAGGCACAGATACTTCTCTTATTGGTTTTACATCAGGTTCATTCAGCTTTCTTCAGCAACATTTATGGTGTTGAGGGGTCAGACTCAGACTCCATCCCACTGGTAGTGGATCCATGCACATATGCTCTCAAAAATGTCACAGAGGGACAGGGAATGGACCTCCTCCTCCTCCTGGTGCTGGGGAGTTCCCAGTGCTGCACCCATCCTTCTGTACAGTCACACAGAGAGAACTGCACCCACAAACAGGCATGAGGTCAGCCTCACGTTTCCATTGGTCCCCTCTTTTGGAAAGGTTGTTATGCAGCTCTGGCTGAGGTGCAGACACAAATAAATCAGCAGGAACCTCTTGGCAGCCAGGCAGGAGTGAGCAAACTGTGTGTGCAAAGCAGCACAGGTGGGAGGGGGAGGCTGAGCCGGGCTCATCCGGGGAAGGAGTTGTTTAACCACAGGCACATTTTGCAAACTTCCTGTAGTTTTGGTGCATAATATTCTGTGAGTCCAAAGGGATCATCTTGGATCCTAATTGCCAGCAATGCCAGCAGTGCAAAGGCTGCTGTGCCAGAGTGCTGGGACAGCTGTGGGACTGGGCTGTTCCCTGTTTCAGAAGGGCAAGGGCATCTCCTGATATCCACCTCTCCAGAGTGGACACTGCCCCCAGGCCTGCCCAGGCCCTCTGTCCACGTGCTGGCACAGCCCTGGGAGCTGCAGGGATGGTGCCCTTGTGGAGGAGAAGAGGCCTAAGCATGGGCACAGGTTCTAGGGCAGGTCTGTTACAGCTTTTCTCCCCCCATCACAGCCTGTGGGTGAATTCCCTCAACACCAGCTCCCTTCTGTGCCTCCACCCCTTTGGAGTCACTGGCTCCTGTACTTGTTATAAAACAAGGCACATTTCCCCAGGGAATTTGAATTTGAAGTAATTCTGGGAAGACTATGGATTTTTGCATATAGTCTGCAGCAGTCACTAGGGATTTTTTTATGGTTTTGTTTTTTGTTTTATTTTGAGAGAAACCTTTGGAGAAGTATTACTTGCCTAGGGGCTGCCCCAATTTTTTCCATTTGTGCAGGCAAAAGAATATTGATGGGGAGGGGCGTAGACACACACAGCACCTCAGGGCTAAAGATGTTTCATAGGAAATTGTTGCTTTCAGACAGATGAAAGAAATCCCTTTAATTTTTTGTTAGTGCACACAAGGAACAAAGTGCTGTTCAGGTGTGCCAATGTTATCCCTTGGGTCCAGGCTTGGTCTCTGTGGAGCTGGCTTGCAGCTAACCTGGAAATGAAATGTTAAAGAATAGCAGAAGTGTTGTGTTTGTAAAGAAGTATCCCCTGCAAATGGGTCCCACCAGGTCGAGGTCCTAGCGGGGCTTTCCGCCGTCCTGGGGGGCTGTGGTGAGAGACCATGGCGAGGTCTGACCCTCTGGTGGGTGCTGACTGCCTGGCACTGGCTCACCTGGAGCTGCCACCCTGTGCTGAGGTCACAGCCACACCCCTCCCCTCCAGACCAGCAGCTCTGGCCTGGGCCACTTTGCCACAGCACCAGGGAGTGCTCACCTGGTCCCTGGCCATGCATCCCTGCTGGCCCTCTTCTCCCCTCCTGCCAACAAGGAAGGCAGCATGTTTGCTTAACATTTGAGGGCATGATTTATAAACAACCCTTAATGCACCTTTTAACCTCTTTTTTTTCATTGTTTAAATTTCAAATCTTTTGGATGCAAACTCCTTAAATCAGTTCAATATGCTCTGAAGGGCTTTGCTAGAATTTGGACTGAATTGCTTCCAAATGGAAACACAGCTCAAAAAAAAAAGTATGTCAGTGATTTTAATTGACTCTCCACTGCATGTGTACCCTTAAATAATTGAAGTGTTTCCAATACTCATAGATGCCTCGATTTGGCAGTTGTTTGGGTATAGGCATTTAAAAAGGCAGAATATAGAAGTATTATACCTTGGGTTTCACAAGGGATTCCCTCTGGATTTAATTGGGATTCCTGTAAAGCTATGCAAAACATTGCCAATGAAACTGGAAACCAGGTGAGCTCTTGGTGAACCTGTGTGAGGTTTGGTTTGACCCAAGTGGCTGTGAGGTTTTGGATGAGAACCAGGGAAAATTCACAGATTTCACCTGACCCTTCTTTGTAATTTTGGAGTTTTCTTTACTTGAAACACAAAACCAAATCTGAGGGCCCTCAATTTCTCTGTCTGGGGCTTTCTTGAACAAGGTAGATTGAGAGCCAGATTTGAGGATTAGACTGTTTCTCCCTGGAGGATCTGTGATGTTCTCTGCTGGCTTGAGCTGCCCCAAGTTGGCTTCTGCACCCAGTCACACCAGGCTGGTGACTTATTCCTTCACTGTCCTGTGTCAGCTCAGCACAGGCCTGAGCTCTGGTTGTGAACAAGAAAAAGGCATCAAGAGAACAGGAAATTCACACCTAAACACCATAACACTGCAAGATTTGCTCTCATCAAGTTTTACTGAAGTGAATTCCTCTTAATCTATTTAATGTAACATTTCATAGGCATAATTTTTAACTACTGGAATGAGAGAGAAAAGGGGGTGTCTTGTACACAAGCTGCTTTCTTGAGTAACAAAGTACTCTCAGCTGAGCAGGTGCCTGTTCCCCTTGTCTGGCTGCTGACCTTCCTTCTCCTTTTTCAGAGGCACCTGCCCCTGCACCCTGTGCAGAAAGACTCTTCCCCAGGTCAAGGGGCTCTGGGGAGAAAGAGGAGAGGAACTTAGAAAATGGAAGGGAGACTCTTTCTAATGTCTTTCCTCTTCTCATGAGGAGAACTCTATGGTCAAAAAACCAATTTTCTGTTAATGGTTTGCTTTTAAAAATCAGAGAAATAGCAGCTACTATTTCAAGTCTCTCCTCCTATTTAAGGTTACTTTACTAGAGTGGGAAGGGAGAACTCACTTTTTGTGCTTGTGTTCAGTCAGAGGAATATCTGATATTATTTTCCTCAGAGAAGGAAGCTGTGGTTTAGTAGTACAAACACTGTAAGCATGCTAAAGAAACGCCAAAAACATTCAAAACACGTGTATTTGTTTAGTCTTAGCTGAAGCACGTCAGGGTGCTGCTCAGGGCACTGGCTGTGCCCACGTGGACTCTCCCCTCGTTTTACTCCTGTGCACTTAGTTTCAAGAAAACTTAGAGGTCCTGGCACCCAGTGTGTGGCCAGGGGATGGGCTGGTGGGGGTCACACAGCCCTCAGCAGACCTCTGGGTCTGGGGATGGTGGCACCTGCTGGGTCAGCAGCACTGGTGTAGGTCTGGTATTGTCCCTGTGCCTCCAGCCTTAAAAACCTCTGCTGTGGAATCCAGGTCTCAGGCCAAACTCTGCCAGTCTCAGCTATTTAATATCACAGCTTTTTCAATAAGTTTCTAGTATTGATAAAATAAGCAAAGTTTGGTTTCTGAAGTGTTTTACTACACAAACCCCACAACCCTCAATGGCACTTATCTCCCACTCATGCTATCACAAGCACTTCTCACTTGACTCTATGTTCAGATTTCAAACAGGTCCCCCAAAGCCCCCAGGACTCCAATGACCAGGCAGTCGAGGGATCTGGCCCACTGTAACTGACTAAAATGTTTCTTTCCTGCATACAAAAACTGTTATTTTGATAGTGTGTAAAATCAGTTTCCAGCTTGTTTGCTGCTGCACTGTGGCATGTGTCCTGCACTGCAGGGGTCAAAGGTGTCCCATAGATTCTTCCCTCACTCCTTGCTGGAAAGGAAAGCACACTGGATGTGCTATACCAGAGCAAAACATACATACATGCATATTTTGCAGACCAAAGTCCAAAGCATCACCTGCTCCTGCAGCAGTCCATTCGTGGGATTTCATTGTGCATTTGAACATGCTGTTCAATCTTTTCATGTCTGGGAGCCAAACCATCAGGAAAGCATCTGGGCAGAGCAGCTCATCCCCTGGCACGCAAGCTATGCACATGGGGAAAGATGCTGAGGAAAAAGAAAAAATCCCTTGGAATTTCCACTGGCTGCAAGTTATGTTGCCTGAAGCAGTCTCAGAGGATGAGTGGTCTAATGAAGCACAGAGCAGGCAACCTGTTCTGGGGCTCCCACAGTCACCCCATCCTGTGATGGCTGCATCAGCAGGGCGTCCAAGGCGCCTTCTGTTCCCCGTAGTTCCCTTCCTTCCCCTGTGACCTTGTGCATTTTGTCTTTCCCTGGTCTCGTGGTTGGATCCTAACAGCTCTCAGGTGGCCAAAGGGCCCCGATTCAGTTGTGCTGGAGCAGCATTAATCAAACCAGTTGCAAATGTGGCGTGGTAAAGCCAACTGTAGGCAAATAAAGACAAACTTCTTTTCAAGCCTCAGAAGGGAATGGCCTCTGAGGCCTGGGAACATCCTGCAGGGCTGTGTGTGGCAGGAGGCTTTTTCTTCAATGCTCCTTCCCCACCACAGGCACTCCTGTGCCCTGTGCTGTCCCGGGCAGGGTGGGAAGAAGGAGAGGCACCCAAACCCTTTGCAGTTCCAGCTGCCAGTCGTGCCCTCAGTGTTTTGCCTGTTCTGTTACTGCCCACTGCACCCAGTAGCTTTTCCTGCAGCTTAATTGCCTTCCTACTTTCTCCTGTGCCCTGAGCTTCAGGAACAGAGGAACAGTCTGATCTTGGCCAGGAATTAATAGATAGCAAAGCTGCTCTGCTCTGGCTGCTGATGTTTCCAACCTGGAATAATTAAGAAGTATCAAGCATCTTGGAAAGCAGTTGACTCCCATTAGATTTCCTGCCTGATCTCCAAGTCAAAGAAATCAGATAAGATGTGGTGATGTTGGGGAATGTTTATACAAACCAGACTCACCCTTCTCACATGCTGCATACATGAATCCATTACAGCACTCATCTTTCAGCAGACATCTCAATAAGTAGCCTCTAATGTATAAAATAATTAAATCCTCCTCATCTCCCTGTTAAATCCTTCTGGTGTTTTTCCTCCATTGTGCTGCTCCTTTCCTTCTGAGCTGTCTTGCTGACACTGGCAGGACTGCTGGGTGATCACAGTCCTTGGTGTGTGACCATCCCCTCTGTGCCCTGTCACTGCCCTGCTCTGCCTTTGCTCAGGTGCTGGGTGTCTCTGGCCAGGTGGCAGCAGCACACCCAGGAGTCCCAGGCTGCTGAGAGGCCCCTGGACTGTGCTCTGAGCGCTGTGTCTGTGCTCTGGGTGCTGAATCCCTGCGCTGTGCCCGCCCATGAAGCCGTGGGGGTGGCAGCAGGTGGTTAAGCTGTTGCTGAGGCCACGGGCCAGGCTCTGGGCAGTGCTGGTGGCCAGCACACGCCACAGGGGCTCGGCTGCAAGGAGCCTTTGGCTTGGTTCTCCATGGGGGCGGGCCCCTTTACCCAGCCTGGGTGCAAGGTGGGCTCCAGGTTACGGCCAAGGTGCCGTGAGCTCCGACAGGCTCCTCCTCCCTCCTTCTGTCTGTGCAGCCCAAGGCACAGAGGTGCAGAGGCTCAGTCTCTCCCCAGGTCTGTTGCAGCGTACCTGGAGGCAGCCCATGGTTCTCACACCTTTCAGGTTCTGACAAGAAATACAAGTGCTCTGAGGTTTCTCTCTGTCACACGTACAGAACATTTGCACGATACAATTAATTGCACCCACAGTGCAAATATCCAAGAGGAAATAAATAGTTTTAAAGGTGCATAATGTCTGGGAAGCGTGCACTGATCTCCAGGGACCAGCTTGATTTCCTGAATGCATTTTGAAACTACCACTTCTGACAGGTCTCAGTGTTTCTACAAGCCATTTTCCCATCAGTTACAGAACCCACTTCAAGCCCAAAATAAGGTTACCAATGTTTTCTAGTATTTTTTTATTAACCACCTCCACCATCTTGTAATTTAAAGCACCTGTCCATTTAAATTTTCCTCCTGACCTACTAAATAACCCTGCATGATACATACAATGAAACTAATGGCTTTTGGATGATGTTGTTGAAAACTAGCTTATGAAAAGTGAGTTGAACGAACCACACTGCAGGAAATCCTTTTCATACCCCCTGGAAAACTGAGCTGGAACACCTTTCTGGTTCAGCATAGAGGGCTGAATTCTTAAATAGTTATCACTCACTTTGCACTTGAAAAAATGAGGACTGTCTTGTGATTTCTTGTGTTGTTGGTGTCACTGTGCAGCCCTTCCCATGGTATTTTGTGAGCAATGCCAGAGGCATGGCACACTCAGGAGCACTTGCCCACTGAAGACAGCCATGCAAAGAGACTGTCTGCTGCCTTCTGCTTCACTTGCTCTTGTTCCTACAAAAATAGAAAGTTTGGCTTTTGTCAAGGAGTAGTGAGTAGATTTTCTTCCAGCCAGAAAAAGAGCAGCTCTATGTCTTCACTCCAGTTACCCCTCTAGTGCCTGTGAATCCTAAAGCATCAGCCTGGTGAGCCCCTTGAGGGGATGGGGGCAGCACAGCGGTGAGACAGCAAGTGGTGGTGCTGTTCCAGATGCTTGCAGAGGAGGTTTCTTGGGTCTTCTGAAGCTGGGAATGGCAGTGACAGCACAGGTGTGTGGGAGGCATGACTGCAGCCCCATCCAGGAGGCCACAACAGCAGGGACTTTGTTTTTTCATGGAAAGCCACCTCTCCCGCCGGCCAGTCAGGCATCGTTATCCACATCCTGCGAGGGCTTGCCACAGGCCCCCGGGATTTGTCACAGCAAGTCAGAAAAAGATGGTTCAAGAGTTAGGTAATGATGTGCGCTGAGAGTTGGAGACTGCAGAGATAAAAGGCAACTAGTAGCAAAGCATAAAGACTGACACCACTTAAAAGGGCAGGAGAAGTAAAATGGCTAGACACATCATAGCCCTAATGGGAAACACATGAGAGATGTTGATCAGAGAATGCTGGCAAACACATGAGGTCTCGGAAAAAAAAGGGGAGAAAAAAAAAGAGGAAACAGAAAACAAGATGAAAAGATAAAATTTCAAAGCAAGGCCTAAATGGGTAGCAGTTCCAGCTAATAGGAAGACCTATAGTGATTTTGCCAAGTAGTATACAAAGAAGCTGATGATCATTAATATTTTGATAAATTTATTATCAGACAATTCAGTCCTGTCAATGTTAATTCACTGCAAGAGATTAGAGGTGGTTAATGTGGGTAAAAGCAAGTGAATTCCTGAAACCACTGCTCTTCCTTGTCTGCATCTCCATATACTAAACACTCAGGAGTTAACAGTAGGGCTGGCACAAGAGCAGCCACCACCAGCTTCAGGCCTGCAGTTCTGTCACCTCCCTCTGCCTTGTCCCAGCATCTCCTGTGTCCCCTCATGGGATGCCCACTCGACAGGATTGCCCACTGGCTTCTGGCACAGCTGGAGAGTGAGAGAGTTGGTCCCTGCTCTGTGACACAGCTTCCTACCTGACACAGTTTCTGGGAAAAGCCCTTTTTATCACCTACCCTGTGCACATGGAGCTGGAGGGACACACCTGTGGGCCCCAGTATTGCTGTGGGGAGATTTCAGCAGGGCTCAGGGAAGATTCCCACTGGGAACACACTTGGCTGTGTGTGCATGTGATGCTGACAGGTGTTATGCCATGCAAAAGCTGCATCTCCACAGCCCCAGCTGAGCAGGGAGAGCAGCTGCTTTCCACACACACAGCCACTGAACAGCATGGAGAGAGAGAAAACTGAATTTCAACAGTCCTGTCTACTCCTGCCACCACCTGGAGAGCTGCTCCTGCATTTCCCCCATTGCTTTCTGAAGGATATGTAAGCTCTGACCCTATGCTGAAGTCATTCACAGGGCAGGGAGTCACTAACTTGTAAGTCACTGCCAGTAAGACAATAAAAGCACAGAAGTTTAATGAGAGCCGAAGAATTGGCTGTCCCACAGCTGTGACACCATGTTCTGCACACTGGATACATCACAGCCATGGCAGAGCTCTGGGCAGGATTCCCACATTTGCTTTATGGAGTTCAATATACCTTGATTTTTAAAAAAGTTAATTACTCATGCCTCACACCATCTTTTGCAGCAAGTCTCTGACACAATTTAAAACTAAAAATAATCTTCTTACATTTTTAATCAGGCTTCATTATGAATGGCAGATGCTTGAAACTAAAGTGAAAATCATCATCAGTTTTATTTATTGGCTAAATTCCTACAACACTCAAAGCTTGAGAAAAATCAAACACGTTTGACAGCTGGTAGAATGAAAGGAAAGGATAAATCTTGCCCTGACAGCATGCACCATATTTATCATAAGTTAAACACAGAGAAGCATCAGCCTTCCACTGGAATACCATCACTGTTCTGACAGGGCCCCTGAGCAGCTACTGGGGGCAGAGGTGTCTGCAGATACTGGGAGCACCTGTGGTTTGCAGAGCAGCTCTGCCCAGGGCTGGGCTGTGCTGTGGGGGCACGGCTGTGCCCGCCAGGGGAGTGGGGTGGGCAGGGGTCTGTGGCAGCTCTGGGCCCCCAGCTGCCCCTGGACACTCTGGGGCAGCACTCCTGGCCTCACCTGCCCGTGCTGAGCACAGCTGGGTGTCCTGCACGGGCAGCCTGCAGGGCCTGGGCACGTGGAGAGCTCCGGACTTCTCATCAGCTTCTCTCTTGGCAGCGAGCTCCTCGCTGTCTGTAGGCAAATGTCTGACAGACACGATCACCTTAGGTGCCTTCAAGGACAGAGGGGGTGCTGCTGGCTCCAGCCCCACGGTGAGGTGAGAGCTGTGGCCGGGCTGGAGCTGAGGGCAGCCGGGACCGTGCCCGAGGCAGCCACAGCTGCAGTGCCTGGTCCTGGGCAGTGGCCAGTCCTGCAGCCCTTTGGTAAACAGGGGATGATTGCTATCTCTTCCATCAGGGCAGCAAGATGATTTCCCAGTAATATTAGTACAGAAAGATAAAGTTTCAGCTAACTTGTTAACCTGATTGGTGAGCACTAACTCAAGCGTCACAGTTCACCTCCAAATAATTGGAAAATTGTGATTTGCATTCATTCCCTCTTCACCTGTGGGTCAGAGGTCCATGGCACGTCCTACAGCATTTGAACAGCTGGTTTGAGGTAATGGTATTGTCTCAGTAGCTCAGAGCTGCCCAGGCAGGTTACATCACTGCAGGCGACCTCTCCATCCCACCTCGAGAGCACGGTGTGGCTCAGTGTTCATTCCTTATCACAAACAGTTATGTGACTCTATAAAACATTTGCAAATTTTTTGTTGATATGTGTTTTATGGGCTAATATTGCTTGAAGACTGTATGTCTGTAAAATGCTTTTTTAAAGAGAACACTGAAAAAAACGTGTCTAAAATAGAAATGCATGCATTACAGAAAAATCCCATTTTACTACCAGAAGTTTGCAGATTATTATTTAGGTCTGTTTTCACTTGATTTTACATGATGCAGATTTATTAGGTTACAATTAAATATTGAGGTAAAATAATTCTGTAAATGAGTGATTTACTGTGCTTATAACCCCATGATCTGTATCTATAGCAATTATTATGTTACAATTTAAATATTATATTTACTTTCTGCTGCATGTAATCAATCCCAAACTCCATCATCTTTCATTAAATATACATAAAAATACTGCAAAGGCAGTAGAAGTGGCTAACTTTGTCTAATCCAAAAATACTACAACTTTACTAAGAATCAACCCCAGTTTTCCAAGTAGAAAACACATTATTTCCCCAAGCATCAGCACAGATGAGTTTCCAGTGGGTTTAGAACATGCGATCCACTAAAAACCCGGGAAGACCCACCTGAGTTAGACTGACCCTAATTAAACATCAATGTGGGTGAGGTAAGGCTTCCTCCTGATCCTGGGACTACTGTTCAGGGGCAGTAAAGGCATTCCTGACTCCTCTGTCAGAGCCTGCTGCTGCTTCCCTGCCAGACACGGGCTGGGGGCCACTGGGCGCTGAGAAAGGCAGGGAGACTCTTGCTGGGCAGGGGCACACCTGGGGCTGGGGCAGGGGCTGGGGCTCCTCCCCACTCTGGTGCACGCAGTGGCCTGTGCTGGGCTTCTGGCCAGGTGCCAGCAGGGGCCAGGGCAGGCACTGTGGGACCTGCTGCAGTCGCTCACCTGCCTTCTGGGCTAGGCTTGCTGTACCCCCTGCCCACGGAGCAGTGCAGGTGGGCTGGGTGGCCCTGGGGGAGCCGGGTCTCCCTGGCACTCTCCTGTTTGCAGAGCGGTGCTTTGTGCAGAGCCATCGCACAGACAATGTGCAAACTGTTGGGAAAGAAGAAAATGATTTGGGGTTGAGCGCCTTGTCTGAACTTTGTCCTTTTCTCAAGCAAAAGAAAATATTATTTCACCTTTTAAAGAGCCACACATAATAAGAGGCAAAATGTCAAGACCAGTGTTGATATAAACCCCCAAGGAAAACAAACATCTATGTGACTTCTCCAAAAGGTCTCACTTCCTCACCCCTCTCCCCTAGTTTAAACAGATTTAGTAACTGAGGAGGAAGGGGGGAGGGAAGGCTGTCCTCTGGTCACTGCTGAGGGTCCTGTGCATGGACCCACTTCTGCAGCATCCTTGGTGCCCCTGGCAGGATGTGTGATCAGGCTGGGAAAATCTCTGACTCCCCCGCGGGAATCTGGCTGCATGAGGCAGAGGGGACAGAGCCACGGACGCATTTTAGCACGTGGGGCAGTGCAGCCTGCCGCAGCAAGGGCTCGGTGCTGCGGGGCAGGACGAGGGCTATGGGGTGCCCTCTGCTTGTCCGGTGCTGTGGGAGAGCTCACCAGCACAGGTGGACACACGGGCACCCGCAGATCCTGTGTGGATCTGTTGCCTTCTCCAAGGAGTTACATGAGGTTAAAGCTGTTGGCAACTGGCACTGAGGAATGAAAAATGGCTTGTGTGTCGGGTCATCCTCTTCCTGTACTATCTTTAGCAAGAGGGACAGCGAGGTCTGAGGCCACTCAGGAGGTGAAGGTGTGCTGCACGTTTGCAGAGCACGTTGCCCATCTGCTTCCACCGTGTGTCTTCACAGCTGCTGTTGGTCTCACCTTCCCCCTTGGGCTCTGCATTCCCCAGCATCCTGATCCTGCAAAGGACCTTGTTTTAAATTGCACATAGCCCCTTGCTGAAACAGGTTAAAGTTCTTCTGAAGCCATTCAACACTTAGCCTGAAATATGAAATTTCCAATGACAATGCTGTTACCAGGGAACACAGACACAGTAATTCCTACCCACAGCCACAATAACTGTCACGTGGTGCAACACAGAGTACAGAAATTAATAATTAATAGCCTTGAAGAGGCTTCAGAAGAGCTGTGTTATTACGTGCATCAGAACCAGGATAAATCACAAGCAATTCAGAAGTATATTCCCAGGTTCACTCGTACCAGTATGGTATTTGGAGTCGCTTTGGGAGCAATAAATGACAGAGAGTCCATATTATAAAAATAAACATGAACTTAAGTGGCAAGGATTCATTTAAACCAAAAGGGAAAAGACTTCTCTACTTGTGCTATCAGTTTAACATAAGTAGAGCAAGTTTTACCTTGGAGTATCTGCGCCGTGCTGGAAGGAGGGGACCATAGTGGAGGGAACTGGTTGACACTGGCTGCTTCACCTCAAAGGATTTTAACCAAATTCTCCAAAATACGAGTCTCAAAATGCTGTTCCAAAGTGAAAATAAAAGGCAAAATGCAGGTGTTTGTCTCATGGCACTTTTACTCCGTCTTTCCTTAAATAAGGGACTGTGACACCCCCCCCCACACACACACACATATAGTACTGGGGTTTTATGATAGGCATTGTGGCATTCAATATAGCCTTTAGAACTGCCACTCCAGGAGCCCTCAGTGAGATTCCCTGCACTGAGATTCCAGTCCTTGCACTCACAGCCAGAGCTGACTTGTGCTGCTCTGAAGGCAGGAGAAACTCAAATTTTATTTATTGACATTAATGGTTTTAAGCCACCTGAGTGGATTTTAAGAACCTGGTTTGAAGCTTTTTGCTAAGTAAGAATTCCACCATTTTACCTGAAAACGCTTGTTGAAGATTTTATGATGACAGGCTTTTCCAATCTGACATTCCTTTTTTTTTCCTTTGGTAAAAACAACCTTACAAGGTCCTCCAGCACAGACTGAAAAATGCCAATCAAACAATCCCAGTCATTTGTTCAGTCAAACCAGATGTGAAATGCCATCACCCCTCTGCTTGGTGGCTCTGTAGGCACATTCTTGGCACAACAGGGAATGCGCTGGGAAGAAGCAGGAGCAGACCGAGTGCCAGCTCTGGTGGAAGCAGACCTGTATTACTGCTCAGGGAAATTACCCAGAGGCTTGAGCAAACAAGTCTTCCCCTGACAAACCAGCTCCTGATGGCAGCCCACCCCACCCAGTGGGAACAGTGCCTGGGTGAGGGCTACCAGCCTTGGCCTCGCTGCTCCCTCTTTCTGCCCGCAAACACCGCCCGCTCTCTGATCTTAACTGCACCTCGCTTCTGATGTCGGCTCCTCCTTACAGGCTCCGTTTCAATTAGCTCCCTAAATAAATACATTTTTGATGTGTGGTCTCATAGTGGGTTATTAAACTGGCTCCAAAATGCTTTTCAACGAGAAGCAGCTCACTTTCCACTGGATTATCCTACTTCACACTTCTGATGTAAAAACCCCGCGGGGTAAACACACACAAGCACTTGTCTTTTCCTTCATAGCAGATTTTTTTCTAATCTCTTGAAGAATTAGCCTTTAAACGATTCTTGGTGGCGAGCACAGCAGCGCCGGTGCCTCAGCCGTGTGCAATCTGCGGCGGCAGCAGTAGATGGAGCCAAGCGAGAAAGGAAAGCTTTGAGGATCGCAGCATTTCTCCCACGGTGCAGGTTTAGCGCTTGACTTAACTCGATCAAGAAAAAAAATTCATTTAGTTCCTGCTGCTTTGAAGGTAATACAGGGAATAATTATGCTCTGCCAGCACAATACCCTGTGGAAAACAGTGACTTCTGGAAAAATAACAAGTTGGATGCAGTTTGTCTTGAGGGATGAATTATATAGTGGTAGGGAGAGAGGACAGTCATATTATTTTTCTGGGAAGTGAGAGATGAGGACAGCAATCTAGGAAGGTGGCAATAGTGTTTTGAGCACTGAAATATTTCTTCTTCTTCTGTGAGTCCTGAAAAGTTACTCAGCTGGGCAGGAGTTATCCTCAGCATCCCCAAGGATGCACTCGGAATGTCATTGCCCAGGAGATGGTTCAGAGCCATTACCCATTGTCCAGGCCTTCCCCAGAGACACTGCCTCTTGTGGGCAGTAGCAGGAGGTATGTGGAAGGTGATATTCATGCTCTGCAGGGGGCTGGCACAAGCTTGTTCTGAACAAACTGTGGCTGGTGAATGCAGGCTGCCTTCTCCAGCCATGGGCCGTGCAGCTCCCGAGCTGTGGAGGTGCTGTATGCTCAGCAAACTCTGCTGCAATGGGTGTTGGAACAGTAACATTTTGCACAAGGTGCATTCTAGAATATGTGCTGGCTGGCTGGTGTAAGATAGTTTATATCTGTGTTTTGGAGGAAAACACTTTACTAATCAGAAGAAATGGAAAAAACCTCCAGCCAAGTGCTCACAAAGGCCTCTGGTTTTGGTGCAGGATAGTTACTAGCTCACCTGGTGGCTCCTCAGAACTTTGCTGCTTGGGCTGTGTCTCACTGAGGGGGCAGAACTGCCCCCCCAGCCAGGGCTGTCCCATCTTGTGCTGGCTGCTCTGTCCCAGTCAGCTCTGGAGCTCAGGTACTGGGGCAGGTGAATGTCCAGGTGAGAGCTCAGCAAAACCAAGGAGAGCATTTACCCCATGTCCCAGGGACCCTGTGCCAGGTGGAACTTGCCTGAGCCCTGGGAGCAGGGGATGGCTGGTCAGAGCAGGGCAGGGACAGTCAGCACCTGCATTCCTCGAGCAGTTCAAGCAGGTTGTGTCAGGGGCAGTTGCTGGAGCTGAAACAGGAAAAATGAATGAGACCATATTGAACCCTCTCTGCAACTCTCAGAAACCATTCCCTTGCTTAATGTTTTTAATTGGGTTTAACTCATGCTGAATGTTGCTGTATGAAGATGCTGTTTATTTGGAAGTTGCTGCATTATAGTGGTCTACAAATACATCTCTGTGTGCTCCAAGTTCTATTAAACATCACATGGAGAAAGGTGATGGAGAAAGACAAGATGTAATCTAGTCCAGTTCTTTCTGTTTCTGCATTTGTTTTATTTCCAGCATCTGAGGTTTAAATCCTTACCAGGAATACTTTGTATGGGAAGAATTGAGAAAGACAAGTTGCTTAACATTATTCCTTTCTTCCTCTGCTCTTACCTGTCCCCCCTTGCTGGGGCTGCACTGGGTGTGCCAAGGTCAGCATTGCTCTGCAGGCAGGACACTGAGGCAGGGCCTGGGGGACAGCTCTGGGTTTTCACACAACACTTTTAGTACATGTCCAAAGGTACCAGCAGACCCAAAGGAGATTAATCAGATGTTTTAAAGAGGTACAGAGGGCACACAATCTGCACAGTTTAATAAATACTTGAAGCAGAATTTGGGGGGCGTAGGTGAGGCCCCTTGGTTGGAGGAGATCTGGGGGAGGAGGACCATGGCAGCAGGAGGATTGAAGTGTGTTCTCCCTTCACAGACCCCTGGGCAGGTGGCCAGGCTTCCTCCTTCCCATGCCGCTTCTCCATGTGCTGTGACCATGCAGAGACAGGCACAAACGAGTAAGATCTTTCCATGCAAACAGGGAAAAAATATGAAAATACTCTATTCCTCTAGAAGTATTCAGAAGGTGAATAAAAGGCACAGAAGTGTAGTTTTAAAGAGATTTAAAACTCCAACCTTTTTTACAGTCCATTTCTACAAACATGTTGTGCCCGTGGTGCTCAAATGTCAAACAGTCAATGCAACTGGCAAACAAAGCAATGCTTTAGAGTTGTAATTACCTAAATGTTCTACACTTAGCACATAAATATTAAATCCTTGTAAATTATGTTGTCAGATTCTATTCGATTTTAAATGTATTGTATTGTTGTTAAATGAAGCAAACACTATATTTAAATTTATTCCCCTTGCAGTTCCATTGTTCAGTTTTATTTTGATTTCTTTTAAAAGGCAAAGAGAAAAGCACATCCACCCTATGAAGAAGGCTACAGCCAAAACAAATGCACATCAAGTAAGTTTATTTAAGCAGATGTGCTCATAAAATGTTAACAAGACATGAGATAATTACAGGAAAAGGCTAAAGTCCAACTCAGTATGGAGTCCAAAGGTCTGAGTTTTATTTAAGACTGAGATCAAATAAAATATGCACTGACAGTGTAACACCAAGTCTTCTATCAGTAGTGATGCAGCCATTGTTTTCAAGGCCAATAAACTTTAATGTAGCAGTGGAGTTGTATCCAAATCACATAAAATGGCTAGCCATAGAACATGTAGAAGAGACTAAAATGGGGGTTACGGTTCAAAATATTACCCTAGTGCAGATTCATTTATTACCACTCCCACTTTGACATGGGGGCTGTTTCTTAAATCAAGATGGTGCTTCAAATGTTGGTGTTTCTACTGCAAACACACCTTTGTTCTTTGCAGACCGATTGTCTTCATTTACCTAAATCAGCGCACAGGTGGTGCAGATCTCTCGAGCTCTCACTCAGGATTCCTCAGCAGGCAGCTGATGGGACCTGTCAGGGTCTTGGTGACACGGATGCAGCCCCAGCACAAGCAGGCAGCATGCTGAGGCCTCGAGGGGGTGGATGGCTGCAGGGCTGGGCTGCCCCTGCTGTTCGTCCTCCCTGCGCGTTGGCTCTTCTGCTCCAAGTGCCAGCGCATTCTGCTCTGCTCTCGTGCAGGAGTGTGCCCCAGCACATCAGGTGGAGGCTTCAGGGCTAAAGAAGATCTTTAGCTGAAGGCCTTCAGGCTCTAATAAGGCTTTTCCTCTCTTTGTTTCCATCCTTTCCTTTGGGAAGAGTTTGGATGCTCTCCCCTCGGCAGAGAGCTCAGCTCTCCTCTCCCACTCTCTGCTCTTCCTGGCACAGGAGGGACGAGGCCCTGGCGTCTCCCTGCTTCTGGGTGTGCTGGAATGGGAGGTGCCCATGGCAGGAGAGGACAGAGCCCCTGCTAAAACCAGCAGCCTGTCCTGGAAATGCAGGTGTTAATGTTGATTCTGGCTCAGGGATGTCTCCGCTCAGTCTGTGCAGAATCCACTTGGGATGCTCGGTGGAGAGAAGTTTGGCTTTTCCCTGCACGCAGGCACATCCTGAGCAATGCTTTAAAGCTAAGAAAATTCTTTTTCTAGATGCAAAAAAATCTTACAAATGTGACCAAAAAGGATCCTCTGCTTTTGCCACTAGGAAGGAAAATAAAGGATGGTTGGTTTAAGATCCCGTGCTTTTAAAATGCTCTTATAAGCTCTCTAAAGCTAAGTGGCGGATTTTGAGCACCTTGGCTTAGTGCTACTGCAACCAGCTTCTCCTGGTTGATTATCTTATTTCTCTTAATTCGCTAACAATGAGGAGCGTTCCTGCCTCCACCTGCTGGAGACACGCAGGTCTCGGTGCGTCATGTGAGAGAAATTCGGGTAACGGCTTTCGCTTCATCCCAAATTATCCAACAGATACAATTTGCATGTAGTAGCAACTGTAAATATTCCGGATTGGTATTGCAGGATGGTGACCAGAATGTTTGTGTTAGCAGACGCTTCTTTTTAAGTGTTTCACTGTAGTGAAATGAACAATTTTCTCCTTTTTTTCTTCTTTTTTTTTTTTTTTTATTTTGTAAGATACCTACTTGATTTTATATAATTTTAGAATATATAAACAAACTTTAAATTGTTTTCCCTGGATACTGTTGGGATTAGAACAGCAGTCTCAGAGGTGAAAGTCTTGTAATTAATACAGTATGCCAATCAAATCCCATCAGTGACACGTATTTCTTTAATATCTGTTTTTTTATTCTTGAGGTACATTATAAACATTTTAGCAGTTCACATCTGTCTTCCATAGAACAATTGTAATTGAAATTAAAATGCTATTTTTTCCAACACAATTATATTTTAGAAGCACACACGATGTTTTATGCTCCATATCTCACAGTGCTGAAAATTCTGTTTAACCACCAACAGCAACTGTTCTGTATGCCTTTCACCTGCCACAAGGAAACAAAATGTTACCCTGAAAATTCCTTTTCATCTTTACCATGTTTTGCCCACTATACCTTCTGCTCAGGCGGCAGAGATGCTTTAGGACTTTCCAACGAAATGATAATGTGCAATGTTTTTCCATCTTCTTTGTGGAATCGAGCTTGAAAATTCAAAATCGTGCAAGTTTCACACATGTTTTTTTTCCCATTTAACAGCAGCATTTTAATATCTTATCAATAACTTAATACCTCTCATTAATGTCTTGTTTAAATACATTATTTTACTAATTAACCACAATTTTTCTTAGCATTTTTGCATGCAACTCCTGCTCCCGACACAACGGCAAGGAAAAGATTTTCTAGCGTAAAAGGTGTCCGAAATGAAATTCTGAAGGCTCTGTGTGTGCTGGTGGCTGGGGACCAGCTCAGGGAGGAACCCTGCCCTCTGTGTGCTCTGCGGCGAGGTTCCCCCGCGCGAGGGAGGGAGCCTGAGGATGTGACCCCCCTCATCTTTCCCTTCACCGACTTTCACAGCTGAGGAAAACGGGGCTTGGGTGCCGCTTTAACGGCTTGCATTGGCCCCCAGAGTAATCTTACAACCTTCATATACAAAACCATCAACACGCTCCGTCTGCCCCTACGTTTATGAGCAATGGGTTTATTCCTTGACACTTATAAAAATTAAGACCCGCGAACTCATGTGCTGTTGGTGCTTAAGAATCTGCTCTCGGTGCCTGCCCCAGCAGACGCTGGCTCTGGCCCGGGACAGGACCGGAGCTGCCCGGGTCCCGCACCGCTGCCCGGGGCTCCGCATGCCGGGAGCCTCCGCTGGGGGAAGGTGCGGAACCCGCACCGGCAGCAGGGCAGGCCGGCTCTCTCCTGCCTTTCCTGCTTTTAATTCCTCTTCTGAGCCGCCGGGGCCCCGAGCCGGGCGGAGCGGGGCTGGTTCGGTACAGGGCTCGTCCGCGGCCGTGGAGCGCAGCCTGTGCTCTGCTGTAGTGCCGCTCTACCTCGATCGCGCTGCCGCAGCCAGAATCAGGAGCGTAAATGCCTTTCTCGATCAGTTTATAGGATGGGCTGCTTGGGACCGAGAGGTTGGGGTGTTTCGTTTTCTAAATCGGGCTTAAGCAACGATGAGGTGTTGAGCACGCACGGAACTCGTTCTATGCGGGTAAAGTGATTGAACAAATTAGAGTTCGGAACGGAACTCGCTTCGTCTAAAGCACAAGATCATTACCGCGAGGGTGGTATGCTGACCCCGACCGAGCTTTCAGGTGACCGCGACTGAACACGCGAATGTGTTCATAGCCACAGGGACCACATCGAAAATCACTCTTTGAAGTTCTCAGTCCAATCTTTTAATTCCCTCTTTATAGTCCGTTTCACCCAGGTTGGAGGGACGCTCCTATCTGTAGTAAATGTGACTGTTTGGGGGCGCGTGTGTCGCATAACCTGTCTCTTCCTGGGAAACACCTTTCCCCGTCTGTTACCCAAATACTGAACTTCAGAAATAGCCAGGGAATTCCCACGGGAAGAGCAAAGCCAGAAGTGGTCTAGGAACGGGGACCCTGCTCCATCTCCCTCTGACTCTTTCTCCCCGTTTTTCACATGGGGACACCAGAACGCCGCGATTAAGGCAGAATCGGTCACCGCGATATGAGCGAAAAATAAGCAGGTCATCCTTTTGAGATGAGCAAGTCTGTGGCGCGGGAAGGGGTGTCATATGAAGTTATCTGTCCTTGACTAACTGAGGGGGAAAGTGCTTATTGTCCATGATAACTTTTTAGCCACAGGATCAGAGGGGTTCTGTCAGGAAAAGACCTTCGGAAAGGGATTCCTCAGCAATTCGATGCCACAGCTAAGTTTACGTAAATTTACGTCTAGAGATAAATAGAAATAATAAGCAATACACTGGGCTTATTGATAATGGGAGGAAAAATTAACCGTGTTCCTCCACGGCCGCCGGCAGGAGCCCGGGCAGCGGCCGCGCAGCCGGTGCAGCCCTCCGGCCCCGGAGCACTCCAAGAACCGCTCCAGGTTTCGCCATGCCAGCACCTAGCATGTCAGGTAACTCAGATACGCAAGAAAAGGAGAGAGGACAAGGAAACACTGCCAGAAGAGCCTGAAGCTTCACGTGCGTCTTCCGAGCGATCAGCTGGCAGCAGGTGAGGGAATCCCACGCTGGGAATTGCATCACGCATCGCTCGGCGCGACGAGCTGCCAGGCGCGAGGTGCTGGAGAGCCAGGAGGGTCTGACGGCAACGGGGCAGAAGCAGCCCCCGGGACTGGGTCGACCTAGGGGGCAGGAGGGACGGCCTCTCCCGGCTCCCTCGGCTTCCCCTTAGCCTCTCTCGGGGTTTGCTCAGCGTTATCCCCCGCTTTCTGTGCGGCACGCAGGCTGCAGCGTTTTGCTTCTCTCTTGAACTGCGTGTTTCGAGTCCCGAAGCAAATTCTTCCACCCCTGCATTCCTCAATGACAGCACAATAATCGTTAATACAAACCAGAGCGGAGCGCTCCGCTCAGGACAGCGCTGCTTATTCGCGCGGCTTCTGATATTTCCCGTTGTACGTGATGGGTTTGTATTGACAAAGGCAGCTCCGGAGAGCCTCAGCAGCCACTGCAACGCCGTCACCCCTGACTGCAGCTCCTGCTCTTCACATCTTTACGTAAAAGCAACGCCGTCTGCAGGCAGAGCCCTCTCTTTTCCTCTCCTCTTCCTCCCCAACGCGTTTTTTCATGTCTCTCTCCAAGAAGAACCGGGGCAGCGGCGCTGCGTAGGCGCGCAAAGGGCGCGGCGGCGAAGCGATGTCTGAGAGGTCCTGCCTGGCCCACGCGCTTCATTGGCCCTACACGGGGCTCTGGGCGGCCCCGGGGGGAGACGGAGAGCGGCTCGGGGCGGCCGCGGCCTGCGCTGCCCTCGGCACAGCGGGGGAAAACGTTAGTCATAACGGAGAGGCCGCCCAGAACCAGAAGGAAACGACTTCTCGTTATTGTCATTTTTTTTCCCCCTGAAAATCGAGCTGTATTTAGGTTCCTCGATTAAACCTACAGGACCGATCCCGCAGCGACTCGGAAAAGCAGAGGAGTGGCCAGCTCCCTCCTCCTCTGGGGCGCTGGCCCTCTGACAGGAGCCCGCTTCCATCGGGCGAGCGGTCCCGCCGCGCTCGGCAGCCGAGTGGGCGCTCCCGCCGCCGCCNGAACCGGCGGAGCGGGCTCCCGCCCCGTTCTCGACGCCACCCGGCCGGCGCCGAGCTCTCGCCGTGCCCCGCGGACAGCCCTGGCCCGGTGCCCCCGCCCGGGCTACTCCACGCACCTGGAAATTCTCGGGAGAAAAAGCAGAAGAGTGGAGCGGCCTCGTCCTTTCCCGTCCCTCCGTCGCACTGCCCCGCTCACGCCAGCGCGGGAGACGCGGCTCTGCCGAGCGTGTCCCTGCAGGAGCACGTCCCGTCCCGCCGACAGGGACAGCCCCGGGCCAGGCAGCGCCAGGACCGGCTGGTCCTCTCGGCCCCCGCCTGCTCTCCTGGGGCACCTGCCGAATGTCTGTGCGGAGAAGGCCACCGGTGCGGGTGCGGCCTCTGCCTCGCCGGCCCAGCCCGCTCCCCAGGAGCGGTGGGGCACCGCCAGACCGCCGGAAGCCTCTAAGGCTGCCGAACTCCGCGGCCGCGGAGGGGCCCCGAGGGCCCTGGCGGGCAGCACGGGTGGGGGTCGCCGCCGCCCCCGTCCCGCTCCGGCCGGCAGGGCCGGTGCCGAGGCTACGCAGATGAAAGGTTGCGCTCGCAGGTTCCCCGCGCCGTCAGGTCCTGTCGTCCCCCCCGCACCCCCCCGCACCCCCCGGGTGCACATGTCAGAGTTCACAGACCTGGCTGCTGCCTTTTACAACACTGAGCTGTAAAAGAGCGGATATTAAACCCGTATAATGGATCCAGCTCCAAGGACAGTTTAAATTTCCCAGTGAAACGAAGGCATTTGCCCTGAACTGGGAAAGGACCCCTCCCCACACCCCCTGGGCTGGGAAACCCGCGGAGCCGTCAGAGACCGGCGGTAAACTCTGCCCCCAGCCTCGCACCTGGCATCGGTCGCCGCGGGGGCACATGTGCGCGACACGCTGCTGCCAGCCGGGCTCCTCACACCCGCCCCACCGGGTCCCTGCCCCCGGCGAGTGGTCGGAGAGAGAGCGCTTGCGTTCGGTGTGAGCCGGACCCGAGCCTGGCCCCCACCGCTGCTGTCACGGCGTCTCCGCCGCCTCCTGGCCCGCGTGCGGCTCAGGGCGGGTGAGGGACAGGGCTGCTCCAGAGCCGTGCTAGCGGGAAGCGAGAGCCGGAGGCCTGATGAGGCTGAGGAACAGCCTCCGCCTCGGAAACAGCCCTTGCGGGTTGTGCCCGGCGCCGGGTTAGTCGTGGGCATAACATGGAGCCGCCGGTCGCCGCAGGAGGGGCCGGGTGGCGGAGCTGCTCCGAGGCGGAGCAGCGCGACCGCTCCGGGCCTTGGTGCCGAGCCCGGTCCTGCGGCTATCGGGGGCGGGCGGGGGGCTCGAGCCCTCCGTGCCACGAGGCCGTGCGGACGGGCGCTCTACCGGCGAAGGGGATGCGGAGCCCGAGCTTGTCTGCCGCGCTGCCCTCAAAAATCCACTTAGGGAAGATGAAGGCGCATGCAAATGCGTGGCGCCTCCTCGCCTGCGCCTTTAATCATGGTAAATTGGCTCCCGTTCCTCCAGGCCCCCCGAAAAGGCACACGGCGGCACCGCACCGCGGCGGGGTTAGGACTCCCAGCGCTGCACAGCACCCGCCACTCCCTGGGGCTTTCCGGCTTCTCGGCGCGGCCCCGACGCCCTGCTTGACCCGCCTCGCTCAGCAATTTTCCTACCCAAATGCTGTCGTGACGGGAACAGAGCGCAGAGATAGATAGCATCAAGCGGCCTATATCAAAGAGGTCCTGCTTAATTAAAATACCGGCTCGGTGCTCGCCGCTTTTCACGCCGCGCGGCCTCCGACCGCATTCTGCAGGATATCGCCGGCACCATCTCCCCTATCGGCCACCCTGGCTGGCCCTGGCCCTGATCACTGGCCCTGTCACCTGCTCCGTGAGACCGCCGGGCGAACAGGGTCGTTTTCCTGGGCCGGGGAACAGCCGGTCGTCAGACCTGGGCCGGTCCCGGTGGGGCTGCTGCGAGCCACGGGGAGACTCTGCGTGGTTCACGAAACATTTGTTTGCATTACTGAGCAACAGTCCGATAATTTATTGTTATTGTTATTAGTAACTACACTTAGTAGCTCGTTCACATCCATCCTTCCGAGGCGGGGAGCGCGGGCTGGATCAGTCACCGTCTTGCGCCGGCGGCGACGACTCCTCCCGGGCCGGGTCCGCTCCGCTGGGGCTACCGAGCCAACACGGCCAGGTCCTGGGACTGCCCCGCGCGTCGGCGGCCGGGGAAAAGGACTGCCGACGTGGAGGCACCGGGCGGCGGTAGCCGCCGCCGGGGGCTCGGTGGGAGCTGCGGGCTTGTAGAGCCGGTCTGGGGAGCAGCCAGTTGTGGGAAGCATAGGGAGCTCCGTGGACAACCGGCAGCGAGGCCGCCCAAGGAGCGGCCGCCGGTCTCCATGTCGGTGCCGAAGCCAGGCAGCTGTCCGCCGGGCCGGCAGCCTGGTGCCCCGGCTCCCCGAACGCTCTCGCTTCGGGCGCTTTTCTGTGCACCGGCTTCGGCCGCTAGCGAGCGGGGAAGGCCGGGACTCCGCAGGGCAGCGAGTTGCAGATTCCGGCTGTGGAGAAAAACAGGAAACGGTGAGCCGGTGGCATTAGGCTGCCCAGGGTCTCCCCGCACGCCCCGCTCTTGTGGTGTCGCAGAACTGGGGCCGGCGGCCGCGCACCGCTAGGCAGGAGGCCTGTCCGGCCCGTCCAGGGGCGGGAAGCGCCGCC